>JAANSQ010001420.1:0-15257 GCA_036850885.1 Lepidocyrtinus dapeste
GTTTTGCATTGCGTTCTACATTGCTTCAGTATAAGGGCAATTAAGCACATCAGTCAGTGCAGCAAAGCGTGATGATCATGATCATTCACTCACCCGCAGTCACGATGACATGATGACGATGACGCTTGGTTAAGTCCGGATAAAAAAGTCATAATGTGCAACAGTGCAAAGTCCCAGAAAATACGTTTATGTGAACATAAATAGTCCCTTCCAGTTTTCACTGTTTGACTTTTTTACTAATTTTTCGTTCGTTTTACTAAGAAATTAGGGAGTATTGACTTTCCCTAAAAGGTTAACATAAACCCTTTCTTGTTTTCTACGATATTCGTCTTTTAAATTTTCCCGGAGGGCCCTTAACGTTTTGGGATTATTTTTTTTTCGCATTGTGGGATTGTGTGTATAATGTGATCATACGCTTTATTACCTTCAATCATAAACACAATCTCCTAAGGTGTTAGTGGTTTTCCACAGTGTCAACACCTCCTAAATTTTTTCAAAAGTCTAAAATTAGCTTACATTCACATACACGAGCAGCAGGGTCTCGGCGCCAGTCTAGCTTAAGTAACTTTTATCGGAGAAGGAAAGGGTTAAATATTTCTACATTTCCTTTGTAGTAAAAAGGAAAACAATTGGATTCTCTTCCGAATAATAATAACAATACTAACAATAATCAAACACCTTTTCATGTTTTACCGTCTTGGTCGGTTAATACTTATAATCCACTCAGTTGTCAAGGAAAATAGGGCCCCTTTAATGGGTTCATGTGTGCACCTCATTTTCCGCCAGCATCATCATCATACTTTTCCCTAACGCTTTTTAACTACATTTCGCGTACATGTATATATTTAGAAGGAAAACAATAAAAAACGGAGACAGTCAGGGGAATATTCTGGAATGTTTATTTGATACCTGTCCAACTGCGGTTTTGTAGTTTTCTCAAAAGTCTACCTGTTCAAAAATTTCGAGGAGACGATTGTCATATTTATTTCTTCCAAGGTAACTCACGCTGGTCCATCTTTTCCATGAAATAAAGGTGCAATGGCCAGATAAGGAGGAGAAATTTTGTCTTAAAAAATTAAATTTAGAGCAGGAATACATAAACGAAAGTATAGCAATAGTTTTAAAAAATGTTAAGAAGATAAAGATTCCTTTTTTTAAAGTTTTGGTTTCTTACAAATAAAAAGTGTATCATCATGATCCGCCGTAGCTACTCACTGGGCATTGTCAGTTCGCCAGAGTTTGCCCTTCTTGTGAGGTCTCTACCATTTATATTTGCGTGAATAAAATTAAATGTGAAAAGCAAACAGTGATGAAGAAGAGAATTGAGTAACTTTGAGAAATAAAAGGATGGTTTCTCTCGCAAACAAACAAAAAGTGTTTTTCTTTTCACTAAATGATTCATGCAGTGTATCTTTGAGAAATTATTTGACTTATCCAAGATGATCTGAACACATGGTCTCTCTACTTAATTTCGACCTAGGCACTTTAATACGTGTTGAAGTTGGGAGACTCATTTAAGTCTAGATTTAAATGGGACGAGGAAATTTTTTTTCCTCAGATGCATCTGCATATGGATCTTGCTTTGCATAATAAATTATTTATCATTTTTAGTTACGGATACACGGAGTCCGTATCCATCCGCAAAGGGCACTCATGTGATTTATAGCTCACATTATGCACGTTTATGTACAAAGTTCCCAGATATCCTCCGAAAGGAAAACACTATTCGGAACAGTTTTTGGTTTGGAGCTCATGAACTCGTGAAGTTCAATGTTTTGAGTGAAATTTTCTCATGTCATGATGATCCAAATATATATATTTTTTGCGGTAATGGATGATAGGCAGAGGCACGCGACTAAACGTTCGTCAATCTACAGGAGCAAACGCTCTTTGATGAACCCCCAACGATAAAAGAAAATATTATGCATAAATGTTATTGAAGGGGTCAACAAAACAATCAAGTGAGCTTGGGCGGACGTTTCGATGAGTCTTGCTACACTCTCAATTTAATTGCCATCAGAACAACCACACTCAACGTACGCTTAGGGTGGTCTTTTTCACTGCAACGTGCATTCAAGAATTATTGCCTTTTTGTACGAAATATATAAAAAAATGTGAAACTATATGATCTAGTGAATCTAGTCGATGATGGATGACTCTTTTTTACTCGAGCGCTTTTCATTTGACCCAAATCAAATTGGAAAATAGGAGAATGAAAGAGATGATTCCATTCTGATTTCTTTGTTACGCTGTCACTAGAAAGGAAAGCAAGTTGAAAATTCAAAATAATTCGAGATTTCATATAAAACATGAGAATTCCATCAATCTAAAGTAAAGAATGAGTAAATTTGCTTCCCTCCATAAGAAAAATGCATCTGTTTACCCTCCTCTAGTAGAAAGCAAGTTTTGACAAGAAATATTATTATTACCAATTCATATTGTTATGAAGATGAAGTTGAGTAAGAGAAAAGTGGTGGGAAGGGAGCGAGAGAAAAGTGCATCCCATAAAAACCACTAAAACTTTAAGTGGATCAATATAAAAAAGGAGGAGAGAAGGAATACATTTAAGTCTATTTTTTTTCCAAGAGTGTAATGCAGTTTGATTTGATACACTTGTTCACTTGATTTTCCTCCATGGGCTTGTACAAGAGGGGAGAAAAGATTGGAGATGATGAGGTTTTATTGGCAAGCAAAGTGAACATGATAGGGAATCGAGAGAAGATGAAGAAAACATATAGGAATGCATTTCTCTTCCGTTTCCCCCTCCACAATATTTTCTTTGACTTCCTTTTCCTCTGATTTCTTTCTTGTACTTTGCTTTGATTGCAAACCTAGGCATTTTTTAAATGCACTATTTGAGTAGACGGTTAAATCTAACATTTTTTCGCGGTGTACATTTTTTTGCATATGGGGAAAATCTTGTTCGATATTTTTTTTTACTTTATTCACTAATGCAATCGCCCACCTTAGGCATGGGGAAAGGCTTTCATTGCAAGTCATAAAAAACTTTGATATTTTGTTTCGTCCCTTTCCCTTGATGAACGTAAATCATTTTGCAAAAAAAAATTGCCGAACAAAAGTTACCGAGTGTGTTGAAGTCTAAGGCTCAAGAAGATATTACAGCTGAATAATATGATAAAATGACATTTTTCTCTTATGCCAGAGGAACTTCCCTGAATGAATGAAAGTAGAGTGCTGTTGTGTCCCGTAATGTATTCATATTGCTCCCATTGAAAAAAGATACTCTCAAGGGAAGTCCTGTGACATATCACATGAAGCACATAGAAGAGCATCATCATCCTCATCATTTTTATAAACACGATCATTGTATGACATTGTTGGGGAACTGCTTGATAAAAACTTATTGCCATCATCATAAAGCGTAATCTACTTAATCTCTACATGAAAATATATTATTTCGGATGCCCTCTCTCTCATCTCTGTGGCCCTTTTAGTGACTGCAGAGAGAGTTTACTAGTCGTTGTCCTTTTTTATTTCGAAAAAAAGAACCCCTCTGTCATCTCTTCGTCATTCTATCAATCTGCTGTGCTTTATAGGAATCGCGCTCTGGCTTGCTCTATTTTGCTTAAAATGTTTTTTTTTGTCGGCTTTTATAAAAATGTTATGATAAAGTGGCTTATAGCTTCCTAGAAAGAGAGATGTAATCTCAAGCTTATCTCTTGTCAACAGCTTTGTAACACACGTAAAAACAGTTGTTGAGAAGAGAAGTAAAACATGGCATAATTTCTGAACCAGGGCAGGGCACGATCCTATGCATTTGAATTATGATGACGGATCATTTATTCATTGACAATGAGCCACTTCAAATAGGAAATTCCATGCGGTTTTTTTAACTGGATTTATCAATCATCTATAGTGTACTCAACAGCAAATATGTTTTTTTATCATAAAAGCACTGATTCGATTGTTACAATTGTACCTAAGCCATATGTCTTTCTTTGTTGTATAATATTTCAGTAGAGTAGACTTAACAATGAGATGATAACATATACTTCAATTTTTGTTATTATCTGTATCTTCTTCTTTCTTCTCTTTGTATATAGAAAAAGCACTAATAATTAATTGTTTAAAAATTACGTAATTTTTTTTCACCAAAATTTTCTTCTTTGTCATGTAGTTTATTGTGTGCCTTTGTTAATTGTTATGAACCTTGTACTAACAAGTAACAATTATTTTTTACTTGTGCTACTGTATTTTGTAGTTGCCTTTATTATCTATCTCTTTTTATAATTCGCGCGCACAACTTACATTCGTTTTGGTGTACACCATTTTTCAAAAACACAAACACCATAACAATTAATATTGACAAGAAGAAAAAAAATCGATGATACTCTCATACAATGTGCATACTAAAAAGTTTGTTTTTGTTTTGTTTTGTTTTCTCATTTTTACAGTTTCTGTTGATTATGCCGAATTTTGGGATGAGATCAGTGCTAATAAGGACGAGAAAGGTTATACCCCATCTATAATCTAATAACATTTTATATATTTCATAATTTTTTTTCTCATATATCAAATATGTATCCATTTTTGTAGTTTAAAAAAATTGTGCCTCTAATAATAATTACTTAACGATATGATTATTAACTACATGCGTGTAGAAGGTTGCTACATTTCATTACTGATAGTTTATATATTTCAACAACTAATTTATATATTTAAGTGCACCCAAGGAAAACATTTGTTTCAAAACTTTGAAGAAACGAATACAATCTCTCACATCAGCTGAGTCAGAGTCTACAGTAGTAATTTACTTTTAGTGATTCGCTATGTTTTACCTTTTGTAACAATGTTTTTAATCAGATGCACGAGGCAAAGCTTACGCTGCACCTTGCACGTATCACTAAAAAAGATTCATTTTTATATAGAGTTTGTTTATTCTAATTTTTTTCTCCTAAAAATTTATATTCACGCTAGATGCACATACACTTCCTCAATAGAAGTTTTGTTTCGACACTTTAATTTTTTTTTGCACATTTCCATTGAGAAAAAAATATATCGTATCCTTTCTAGATTTTAGTGAAAGATTATGTACCTAAAGTAAAGTTTGTAAAATTTTTGCGAAGAGTTGCGTATGTTCGTTCAACTAAATCATGTTTACAATTTTTTGTTTTTCTGCTTCCTTGACTCTTATGCCGTATGCGGTACTGGTGGTGGTGATGCAGGTCATGGCGGTGTGAATCAGTTGGGTGGCGTGTTCGTCAACGGTCGGCCGCTCCCAGATGTCGTTCGTCAACGGATCGTCGAGCTAGCTCATAATGGAGTTCGCCCGTGTGACATCTCCAGACAACTACGCGTTTCCCATGGATGCGTCTCGAAAATACTCTCCAGGTAAATGCTCGAACAATGACAAGTATTATTCTAGTTTGAGGACACCCTTTTAAAATATTTTTACGTAATAGATGAATAACGCAGGGAAGCCTAAGTTTTTCAGTTTAATTTTTTGAGTATTAAACCCATCCATTTAAAAGAGAGAGAAATGTGTAAAGTGTGAAGAAAGCTGAACTTATCATGAAATGAGGATTTGCTCTATACAGCTTACACTTTCAACTTGATTAATGATTCCAAATGGCACAATGTCCAGAAAAAAATGAATGCGGGTGCTGTAATGCCGCCGACAAGGAAACAAAGAGTTTCATTCTGCTCCCTGATTTATCCCTTTTAGCGAAAAAGTCGTAAATGTGTCACCACATGTGTGTACACTTTGTCTTTTTTCCCTACTCCTCTCGGGGTGGATGGGCATCAGAATGACTTTCATTGTCACTTGACTTATTTTTTCTCTCTTTTCTTGGCACCCCCGCCCTCATATCATAATTATTTTGAGTTGACTTTGCCCATCTGCCTTAGAGAGAGAAACAAAGCTTTTACAAAACGAGCCGGATGAGCACACAATCAAATTCATTGTTCTTACAATTGGGAAGTGTAATGAATAGATGAATGAAGATGCGGAAGTATTCCCTTTCAATTTTAATTAGAACAAGAGAATGTCCAGATGTGATCTGTATGCCTTTCCAGAAATTCTTTAACAAAATCTTTTATTCTATTCAGGTATTACGAAACAGGTAGCTTCAAAGCCGGCGTGATTGGCGGTTCGAAGCCTAAAGTAGCTACGCCGATTGTTGTGGATGCGATTGCCAACTACAAACGGGAGAACCCGACAATGTTCGCGTGGGAAATTAGAGATAGGCTGTTGGCCGAAGGAATATGCTCCCAAGGTGAGCAACAATTTACTTATTATATGTATTCTAATCATAAGAAAATATTATTTCATTTAGTCTTATTTTATGACGTTTTTGTTGTTTCATGTTCATCCCAACGCATTTCATCTCCTCATCTCATATACATCTACAATACAGATAACGTCCCTTCTGTTTCCAGTATTAACAGGTAAGACACATACCATATCAAAATTCATTTCCGGTATAGATTTCCACTCTTAAGATTCTTTTCAACTCAAAGCCAATCCTTTACCCTAGGTTTCGCAAAGAATTTCAAATTTAAATTCAATATTATATTACAAAAATAAATCAAGCATTGTCACGCCATAAATCTCACCGTGACTTTCTCTTCTTCTGGAAAAAAAGTCTTTCTGGGAAAAGAAATTTTCAAAGTAGAAAAATTACTAGCCTTCTTCCTCTGATTCTTTTCCTTTTTGGAAATGGATGGAATAATGATGCTGCCATCATAAATCACCAATTCACAGCATTTTTTCAAACCAAATGTATACATCCATTTAAAATAGTCTCCTAAATTTTCTCTTCCAAAAAAAGAAGCATTCCATACACTTTTTTTTCTCTTCGCCAGTGTTCCGCTCAAACGAAAAAGACAAAAATTTCTCTCTTGTGTAGAATCTCTGAGGAGGACTAAAAAACTACCTCTTCATTTCATCCACGTTTTCTACTACTTCATAGGAAAAAAAAAGTTTAAAAAAGTTCGTTTTTTACGTTTTCCTCCTTTTTTCTACAACAACAGCATAAGACGATCTAACAGATCGGAAAAAAAGTTGAAGAAGCAAAGCAGCAACAAAAAACGAACTAGTTTTTTTCTTCACGATTGACTTATGTATTCCAATTGAAAGGGAAAAAGGTGTGCAATGCAAGATTTTTTTTCTTTAAAGGACTCAATGATGATGATGATGATCATGATACTATTTTATTTAAACCTTTTCTTTCTTGCATAACGCTTTAGTAAAAATGGGATTGGATTCTGGAGGAATCCTTTTTTACCCTTTTCTCTGTAAAAAATATTCCCAAGGGTGGACTTTTCCTTTTTCGGACCAATGGGTCCACTACTTGTATTTTTTTCTGGAGAAAATCTCTGGAAAATCTATAGATCTTCTTTTATTTTATTCCAATTCTGTTGAAAAAACGCAGCGTTGCCAATAAATCTCTTTTCAGTGTGTTCCCTATAAACGTAGCTTGTTTCAATCCAAAATTCAACTCACAGGAAATACTTCTTTATCCAGGAAGAAAAAAGAAAAAAATGGAGTAAAAGTAGTGTCCTCTGGGAACGATAACAATTTTTTCTATCGAATTTCCAATCGGACAGGGAAAACAGATATTTTATTTATTGTATCGACTATCGACGGAATAAAAAAGATTAAAGAAGTGAATTAAAGAAAGATAAAAAAATAGGAATGATGTAATCTGTCCCAGGGATTGTTGCAGGGAGAGAAGGGGTTACAATTGGATATTAAAAAAGGATTGACTTTTTAATGGGAAGATTTTTTCCCTAATTCTGGTGCTGAGGATGGATGCTGATAACATTCTGCTGATGATCATGATCATAAGGACGGTTTTGATTATCATATAGATTACCAACCACCATCACCATCAAAAACCAGTCACCACCGAGAGAAATCAAGTTAATTCAATGCATATTTTCACTCATGTCTTCCTCGTTTTGACACGGTGGTAACAACGGGTATTTTCAGGCGGGTGGTGTAGTGGCGAGGTTAAAACGTCAGAGTAAATGATAGGGTTAACTTCATTTATGTGATGTTCAAGGGGAATAGGGAAAATGCTATTAAAGCTTGTTTATTATGAAGCAAAAATTATCATAAAAAGCTAATCAGCAGCCTGATTTAGAATTCCGCTTGTTTTCGAGCTAAGCTACACTTTTCCCTTTTACAGTCTAAATCCATTTTCTATGGATACGGCTTATACTTTGGTTGGAAATTGTAATGGAATTGATCACATTGAAGAAGACGATCAACGTCAGGCTTGAACCAAGAAAACAATTTTAAATAGGTTTTGAGTTTTTTTTTATCCAGGCCTTTAAAATGTAATCTAGGCTTTTGGTCTTTCTCCCCAGAAAAATTGGTGTAGATGATGTTGATAATGCTTGGTGTGTGTTTGGTTGTTGTTCTTTTTTCGGAAGCCAAGTTTTTCTTCAAAGGGCAGATACCATAGCCGAGTAAGAGCATGGCAATCATGGCATCAACATCATCGTCAACGTGATGATGATCATCCTTTTCTCTTCCTCATAGGCTTCGCTTTTCTCTGGTTTTGTAGACTTTTCCAAAGTATTATTATGGCTTGAATGGTTTATTGATGCAATTTTGTCTCGGGAGCTTGGAGAAAAGAGAAAAAGGGAAATGAGATCTCTCTCTGGAAGACTTTGTTTGTTGTTGAATAACAAAAGAGAGAGAAAATTTCCATGTCTTCTACACTCCTCCACTTTTTTCCCTTCAATTTATACTGAGAATGGAGGAACAAAGTGAAAGAGAAAAGTAAAAGGAAAAGTCGTCATCGTCGCAAAATAGAGAGAGAGAGTGAGAGAGAGAGAAAGAGAAGCTTTTTTGATGATGATGACATTAAATTTTGGCTACGAACAAGACATGCTCCCTAAAAACTATGGCATTTTACCACACTCCTTGTAAACTTATTTTTAACAGTATGGAACACAATTTCTGGTTTTTAGGATTAGCTACACAGAAAGTGAGAAGACGAGATGAGCATCTCTCTTTTTGTACACAATTTTTTTTATTCTGTATAGAAAAAAAATGATGGTCAGTTCCAAAATCCAGTTTTTTTTCAGTTTGATTATTGTATTTTCTACGGAGAGCTCATGATGATGCCACAACACAAAATATATGTATTTTTGGTTGGTTTTTGTGTCCCTAGTTTATCGGCCGACATAACATTTTACGAACCAGAACGAAACAACGGAACACAAGCAAACACTAAACTAAAACTGAAAAGCATCTAGAGTAAAAAAGAGAAGTTTATTCCCTCCAGTATTTTTTTCTGGATTTCTCCTTCGAAAAACAAAAACAAAAAGGGTAATCCCTACACGAGCCTCGAGCTTTTTTCCAATCCAAAATTTTCATAACAAAATACAATGTCCTTTTATTCCTGGTAAAACGGAAGTGTAAAGACAGACATGGCATCATCATCATCATTCCCATCGAGCCATGCATATAAAAAACGAAACGGAAAAGAGACTCTAATTCAGACTCTTATGCATTGCTTGTATGCTCTTTGAAAATATTCCAGAAAAGTTGGTTTATTTTCTTGGAAGTAAGAAAATATATAACAATAAAAATGTAGTATTATGTCCTCCACTTCCACAAAACTGGACAAATTTAGAGGATAAAAGAGCACCACAAAAAAGAAGGATCAAAACCGTGAATTGCTCTAATCACTTTATTCAAGCTTCGTTGTGTTTTCCTTCCAGTAATCAAATTCGCTAAAAGGGCCAATATGACCCTATAAATGTGTATGGTCTACTTTTGGCTCATTGAGCTAAACTGCAAGTGGCGCGAGATTTCAAAAATGTATACAAAGCAATACACTAAAAATTTTCATCGCGCTTCATCTTACTCTGGCATATTCCCTCGATACGACATGAGCCATAAATTAGATGTGTAAACAGGCGTAAATATTTTCTGGAATGATGACAGGTGCCGAAATGGACAAGTTTTTTAAACTGTAGAGAATCAAACAATATATTAAATCATAATCATAAAAAAGATGTATAAAGTTGAAATAATTTTTCATCAAAATCATCACGCAAGTTTTTCCGTATGCATCTGTTAGGTTTTTGAAAAGGTGCGCTGACGTGGAAATAACGTCTTCCTTATGTCACTCTATGATTTAAAGGATGTCTGCGCGCTAAAGCACGAGTAGTGGAAGTAAGCAAACAAGTTACATTTTATGAACTGGTTTCGTATCATGCTATCGTCCCTGGTCTAGTCAAAGTCCTTTTTTTCGCACTTCATTCCATTCACATTTTTATCTCAAACAATGGAGGAAAAAGGACAGAGTGACAATGTATCAAAGTGACTTTCCTCGTCTGTCCTTTAGGATACCGGATGAGTCCGTTTTTGTTTTGTGAAGGGAGCACAGCAGACCAAATGCCCAACAGAGAAGTGAATTGTGTCGGAATGATTCTATTATAATTCCAACTCAATTCCCTACGATTTTTTTCTACGTAGTACTCTATTCCATGGATTTATTAGGTGACTATTTATTTATATAAGAGTCTAGACAAAAAAATGCTGTTGGGAAACGTCACGAGAGAGTAAGTACCGGAGGAGAATTCTAGTTTTGGTATATGGTGATTGAATGAGTGTCCCTCTGCGACTTTCTGTCTTGATTTCATTAGCCTTTTTACAAGCTATTTTTAAACTCGGGGAACAGATGCTCTTTTATTTATCCCCCTATCAATCTTGAATTAACCCATGATTCCCTCTTGTAATCATTCGCGATCACTTTTTGAGGATGATTATGGCAAAGTAACTAGCCTAATAAATTGATGGAGTGTAGTAAACTCGCATCTAATCTAATAATCCGTATGTAAAATGGAAAACTGGAACATTTGCTTATTATTCGTCCCGTGAGATGCTACATGAAAAAAAAACTGAACATTAATGTGTATTTGACCCGTTCCCCCATTTTCACAGTAAAGTGCTTTTTCGATATACTAGATACATTTTACTGCTTAATCAAATCATCAATGAATACAATGAAGACAAATGGTTTGATTGAAATATCATCCCATTATCCACTACTCAAGTGCAAGTGGTTTGGTTTGGCTAAATCAAGCCATACACAAAATCCAAAAAGATTTCATCTTGGATTTTATGGCATATTAAAAACTTTATGCATTTTTTTCACTGCGGTGTGAAATAAGTCATTAGTGGATTTCCTTAAAGTATTAAAACGTGTGAAAAGGAAGAAAGTTGGGATTCGAAATGTGCGACTTTTTCCAAATTTTTTCCTCTTGAAATAAAATGAAAACGGAACAAAGTCTTCACGAAAAAATTATTCGTATTTTGGAATCCTGAGATAATATATATTTCCCTTTCCTACTTGACAGTTAAAATATTATACCGATAGAAAATAAAATGGAAGTTTTTTACTAGGCATAAAAGATCCTCTTTTATAACACTTGGAATGTTGAATAAAGCTCCCGAGTTATTTTTTTTGTTGGAGGAGGAAAATCTTTCCAAGTCTTGGTCATTATTACACAATCACCATCATCATCATTTACTTTTTCCTACTTGAGTATAAAATGAAGAAGAAGGGGAAAAATTGTCTTTTCCATTCCAATAAATTTTCCGTTTCTTATTTTCTCTCTTACTCCACTTGTGTTTTTCCTTCGTAGTGAATATTCATGAACAAGAAGAGGGGACAATATTATCTTAAAAGAAGCCGAGACACTTGTTCTAGAGCGTGGCATAAGTGCCACCACCAAATACGAAACACCCTCCCACCTTTAAAAAAATTATTGTAATGGGAGCGGTGGAACAGTGGCAATGAAAAAAGCAATTCATTTTATGGAAAACAGTTTAACTCTCTTCTTCTGCTTGCTCGCTCTTTATATAAAAAGCAATTCATTTTGATTCTTAATATTCATTTGTCACAACACGAGGCGCAAGAAATAAATTTTTTGTCAAGTGGATAACCGGAGAGAAAAAGGAGTGAGCAGTAATAATGACTAAAACTTGATGAATATGAGAAAATAGTAAATATTATGCAAATAACGTCGCTCGATTCACTTGAGTCAATAATGAAGATAATGATATATGAGCCCAAGGCAAACGTAAAATGAACCGCTCCCACCTACAAAGTAAACATGTTTTGATGGATGGAAAAATTTGAAGACCAAACCGCTCCAATTTTTTTCTATGATCAATGAACCAAATCCATTTACCAAATTGATTTGCATAACAAGGATAAAAAAATGTATGTCAACTAGAAATTGAGTAATTTCAGCTCGCTAATTTGCATAACATTTTTTTTCTTTAGAATTGTGCGAAACAAGGCAGCAGAGAAAGCCAAGCATCAACATAACCAGCAACATGGTGGCGGAGGTGGAGGTTCAAGTACTGGTAGCCTAAGTCCAGTGGACTCACTTCATCAACATCACGGCGGAGGCGGTGGATCCAATAGCATCACAAGCTTATCCTCCTCCAGACCATCCTACTCAATCAATGGGATATTGGGCATCGGCTCGAACAACAACTCCAACAATACGAACAATGCCAGCACAGACCTTAGCCAAAATAGTAGCACAAAAAGGAAACGAGAAGGTATAGTAAAGTTTAACTAATGAGACAGAATTAGGATATATGGGAATGTATGTGTAAAGATCTATAAGACATTTTGCTCAGGTCACCCCAAGAATTAGCCCCTCTTTCTCCCAAGAAGTATTTTTATTGCTCAATGGTTAATTAAGGTCTCAATGTATTTTTAAATGGGTATCCTAAATCACGCTCATGACATGCTCTATATTTTTCTCGAGATGCTCAAATGGTCAACTTGAAATGAATCTCCTTTTCCCACAAAACTATACAGAACGTACAAAAAAAAAGTTTTCCTCGAAAGAAACTTTTGGCTGAGTCAAGTTAAAAACGAGCAGTTTTTTCTAAGGAAAAGCGAGAAAATGCCCAAGAAAATAGATCGTAGCAGAAAAATATCGGTAGAGAAAAGAGTGCACTTGGTTCGTGCTTAGCCTACCTATTCCCATATATTTGAGCCATTATTTAGTGTAGTACAAAGTGAAAGTGTTCGAGTGAGGGGAAAAGTAGTTGGTTTAAGGAAGGGGAAAAAGCTTCCTTCTTTTGCTTCTTTTTTCCCAGTCAAGGAAGCAAATTCCTTTCCTCTTTCTCTCCTTATTTTTGTTGCAAGAAAACGATGAAAAAAACTAGTAGTATTCTCACTCGACTCACTCAGAAAAAAAACTTCTCTCAGAGTAGCATTCATTATTACATATAAAGTGTATAATGTGCATTTTATATCTGGAAAGCTGTAGTCTCTCCAAGATTCTCTTTCTCTCTCTCTCTCTCTATTTTTCCATTTCTCCCATTTTCCCTTTGCTCATGAATGTTGTTGTAGTCAAGTCTCACTAGTTGTTCGCTCTTTTGGCACGGAAATCTCGCGGAAAGATGATGTGACCGGACTTCCTAAGCGCACAAGAAAAAATTCCCTGTGAGAGCCAACCAACCATACAGTACACATGACTTCATCCATCCATGCCATACCAAACCGAGAAAAAGCATACCACACTATATACACTACTACTCCATATTAAAACGATAGAGACAGAAAGAGAGATATTTATTCCATTTCCATTAGAAAAAAAATTCTCTTTTTCCTTTCCATTGAAACTTAGTCAAAGCACACTCTCAGTCTCCAACTCTTAGGTTTGAGGCTATACCTATATGCATCATGTTACCTTAAAATCTATACGGAATATTAGGTGGCTATGTTTAATGCATAACTTCTGGGATTCCTCTACGTCACTTCGTGAGAGACGAGGACCGATGCAGTGTAACAAAATACTTGAGTTAAAAATGTCGAGAAGAAGAATAAATCTGAGTCATTTTGATATGCAAACGTTAGAAACTGTAGAAGGAAAAAAATATGTATGTTTCCTCAATTTTTCTTTTCGCATGCTTCCCTATTCATTTGCATAAAATGAGTTATTAAATATGCGACTTAAAAGTTTAGACTCTATTCAAGTGTGCACAGTAGACAATACTTGGGGAAAAAAATTGTTTTGATGTGAGAGATCGAATGAATTTTATATTTTTGAAGAGTAAAGAAAAAAGATGGAAAAGGGGAGGAGGAGGATATAATACGAAAAAAGATGATGATGATCATCGTAATGATGATGGAGATGAACAAGACGCTTTACTGTGCTATAAAAATGTACATAGTATGCATGTATTGCAATGTGTATTGGAGTGAGTGAGTGGAGGGTGTTTTCATGCTCTTCGTTTTTGGTGCATGGCTCTTCTGGTTGGCCCTCTGTTGCCTTTGCCTCTGCCACTAAGAGAAAAGGAAAGGCAGTCGAGTGGAACCAGAACCAGCCAGCAACTTTTTTGGGGTTTGCTTCTTCTATTATCAGCACGAGAGAGTAGAGAAGATCACAGAGACAGAAGAGCAAAGAGAGAGAATGTATACAGAAAGCTAAAAAGCTACAGTTTTATTCATGATCATGAGACGTTAGATGATGATGAAAAAAAGAAGATGAGATTTTTTGTCTATGAATACTACTTACAGGAAGAATATAGGTGGATTGCTAGATGAACAAGAAACATTAACTTTGGAACGAGACTTGCATGCATAAAAATGCAGCGTGTGGGGAGTATCAGCATGGATGAAAATTTGGTTGGCTGTCCAGAACGTTTTTTTTATGAGGAAAAACTTATGGTAGAAGTTTTGGAGACATTATGGTTTTAGAAAATTGAGTAATTGAGTTTCCTGGTTAAGCTAGATATTATGGGTGACCTGAACATTGCGATAGGGAATGTGAGAGTAACGATAATGTAATTAATTAAAATTATGATATGTTTTAGATGAAAATGGAAGAGGAGGCTTATCAACGTCCGATGAAGAGTCTGCGGCAGAACTCCTCAAAAGACAACGATACAGCAATGACCATCAACAACAGCTTTATTCCAATGTAAGCGAAACTTTCTATTAGGATGATGAGAAAATTTTTCTTAAAACACAAGCTAATTTGTTTTTTTTATATCCAGCATCTTTGGGGAAGTCCACCTCCGGCAGGCTCAAATAACAACACGATTTTAAGCAATGGCGTGATAGGCAAGTGGGCTGTTAAAGATGAAACTTCAAAGTTGCTTTGTGATCTTACTACTAACGCTGGAGGAGGAAGTGCTGGAGCAAACAGTAACAGTAACTCTTCACCAAGTCACCAAATCAATGGTTACCCCTCGTCTAACAGCAGCAATCAGTTTTCGCTCGCCAACGAAGTAAGCTAAA
>JAANSQ010001421.1:0-15255 GCA_036850885.1 Lepidocyrtinus dapeste
AATCTTAGCATGAAAATATTTGGATAAAGTTAAGGGGTCTCTTGAGACTCTTCGGCAAACATCCCTATAAAAGCAATTATTAGCGTTTTGTTATTTCTTTTATCAAATTATCAATCATCATTGACAGAACTTTAATAAATTAGTAGTTAACTTATGTAAGTTTTGTACCTTATGTACTTTAAATCCATGTTTAATCTCGTGATACAAGCGCCACACATTACGGATTGGAATCCGCTAAGGACGAAACCAGGAATATGAAGTGTGACCTCTATAAAATATGAAGCCAATTTAATGAATATCGTGTGACATGAACCAGGCCATATTAAGTCAAAAAGTGTAGATGAAACTTGATCGCAAGGTAAGAAAAAAGTGACGAGTAAGATGGATGGGATAATTATTGTAGACGTGCTGACTGCCACAAAGTTTAGGCTGACTTCCGCCAAAAATATTGAATGGGATGAAACATTTATTTTTTTCTGGCCTTTAAAGATAAAAAAACAAGATGTACTTGTAATGCCGTAAATTAATCAAGAAACTGTCATTTTTAATTTAAAAAAATATTTCAATTATTCTGTCACCGGCAATATCAATTTTTGGAGGTGCTATAATACAGTCCAGCAGTTGACAAAACTCCTGTTTTGAGTCAATGCTGGAAAGTAAGAAAAACACTCCTGACACATGACTCAAAACAATGACTGTGTTTAAGGTCACGTATGATGGGCTCGAAGTGAAGTACATGATCTTAATTAGTCTCAGAGTTGAAAGGAGTGCTAAAACAAAGAAGGTAATAGTCCATACACGACAAAGAGCCAGTTTTCTAGGGGAATTGTCAATTTCGATCTTATTTTCAACCCAGTAATGTGGCAATATCCCGATAGTATTCAGTAAAGTTATCTGGGCTTTTAAAATCTTCAGAGTTGATTCTAATACCATTTTAAAACTGTTCTAATAGCACTGAATTATACATTTAGAGCCGAAGTAACAGAGTAGTAAATACCCATGCAAAAAATACACAAATCTGTTCTCGTTCGTCACACGCTGCCCCACGCGAATGAAGAGTGATCGACAAGGGAAGGAATTATAACTCCTGTATATTTTATTTTAAAGGGTCCATTCGTTACTTTTCATTGCAGATATTTTCATAAGCATTTTCTGGACATTTAGATCATGCATGATTTTAAGCAATTAAATGTAATCATTCGAAAAGTTCGAGCAAACATTTTTTGAAAAAAATAGTCGCCTTTACTATGTTTATTATGTAAACGGAACATTAGATTTTAATCCTAATTCTAATTTCAAGCGTATTTGCAAACAATTAGCTAGTAAGAGCTTAAATCAATAAACACGCTATCACCCCATGTCCAAGTTATGAGAGATAAGTATGTGTATGTATGTATTTGCCCGTCAATGTTGGATTGCTTTCGAACACTTTAGAATGCTTGCTTGATTCGCTTCGACAAGAGTAAAAGCGCGTGGTGATAAATATTGTAAATCTTCAGATCGAAGAAAGGCTGAAAGGTTGAATAAAATATTTATACTGCCTGGACAAATTCTCTCCTGGTCAAAGGAAATAATGTAGGTACATATTTACGAAATAATCTATGCGAAGTTGAATTCCAAACAAGTTCAATTCTTATCAATTTTAGAAATCATGAAAAAGCCTCTGGAATATTAGGAAGATAAGAGAAATGTATCAAATTTTAAATCCAAAGGTCTCCTGATTGGCTCATGCAGATTACAATGATTGCAAAAAATGTTAAACCCCACGAGGAAACATTGACAATTAAACTCATATTTAATACGTAATATTTCAGGGTCATACAGGGCGCATGACCTTCCATAGCTTAAAAACAGATCCTTTATAAATATCACATATTCACATTGAAATTGCAATCCTGACTTGAAAATATAAGACAAAAATATGTATATACTCTGAAAAATACATATATCTTGGAACAATTCAGTAAATTAAAATTCTGAAGTTTCCTGAGTAGAATGAACAACACGGTAATAAAGTTGACTCGCTCAAATATGATATTTTATGTGTACAAATTACAAATGTACAAATAAAACTTCAAAGTTTCAACACATTTTAGTAATTACAGTATTAGTGGTTGCGTTATTTAGGGAAAGAAAATCAAGCATAACGCTTGGTGGACAAGATAGTGTAAAAGGCACAATTAGTTTTGAAAAAATATAATGATAATTACTTGTTAGTTTTCAATATACAATAAAGCCAAATATTTGGAAAGAGACTGGATAAGTTATAAAAATGTGGAAATTTTGCTGGAAGCGGTTGAAGAAACCACGGATTCGGCACTGTCATCATCTTCGGCTTCACTCTCAAGCACATATTTTGGGATTGGGACCATTTCGCTCGTATTTTCTTCTTCAGAAGTCTCTTCAATCTCTTGCTGCTTGTAACCATAAAGGAGGGACTTGTTTTTGTCAGACGCAGACGGTGATTCAGCTGGGCCTCTACAAAAATCATAAACTTGCTATATTACCTAATCCTGATTACAAGCTTTCCATGATTTTACTGGCACTAATAGTAAAATAGGGTAAAAATAATTTACCTAAGACTTTATTGTTTTTGTCAGACGCAGACGGTGATTCAGCTGGGCCTCTGCAAAAATCATAAACTTGCTTAATTACCTAATCCTGATTACAAGCTTTCCATGATTTACTGGCACTAATAGTAAAATAGGGTAAAAATAATTTACCTAGTGATGCCAAACATCAAACAGATATCGCGAAACTTAGATTCCACCTTGGTTAAGCCTTCTCGAGCCTCATCTCGAATTCCATTCCAGTCTTCAGTCATCTTGAAAACGTCCAAATTTTCCATGAATGGGTTCCCTATATCCCTAAAAGAAAACGATTACGATCTTTTTAATTACAATATTAAAACTTTAGTAAAGTCATAATTACTTAAGGGACATACCAAACAACTTCTGGCAATGCAACATCAGTTTGAACATCTGATCAGTCATCTTGAAAACGTCTAAATTTTCCATGAATGGGTTCCCTATATCCCTAAAAGAAAACGATAACGATCTTTTAAATTACAATATTACAACTTTAGTAAAGTCATAATTATTTAAGGGAAATACCAAACAACTTCTGGCAATGCAACATCAGTTTGAACATCAGGTTCCACTTCCGCAACTGGCTTGTTATCACACATTTTCATTACATGTAATATCGCAGCGACATTGTGTCCTTTTCCAGGACTTGGCTCCTGAAAGTGTAAACTTTGTTACCAAAATTTAAGCCAAAAAATTTAATTAATCCCTTTAGACCCATCGAAATTTCTCGTCACGAACCTTGACCACCTCGCATACTTCTTCCATCTTCCTGTCAAATATGCGCAATTTTTTGTGGATCTTCATCAATCTATCACCAACTGAACTGGTTTGTTGGTGAACCAAGCATGGGCAAAAACCAAGTCTAAGAATTGCAGCTGTATTTCGAAGGTAAATCTCATCCATTTCTTGCAGACGTCTGTAGAGGTAAACTTGCTGCAGAAAAATTCAATCTACATTAAAATCCCAAACTCTCAACGAATTTACGTTATAAATCAAATTGTTTTCGAATCTCTTCTTACGTCTTCTTTTAACGACTTGTGAAACTTCAGCAACTCATTGTAGGTTCGCAGTCTCGCAATAAACTGATCTTTTTTATCTTGAAATGATTGAAGTAGTGAGCCATAAGTTTCCATAAGCAGAGTCATATCCTTGTTCTCCACGATAAGGTCAATGTTGTCATCCTCTAACAATAGTGGAGGGGGTGATCCACCAGATGAACTCAACGAACATTTAAACCCAAACTTGCTCATGAAGTGAAATTCTTCTTCATAATCCACGTCATCCTCCTCGGACGCTGATTCTGGCATCTTCACACCTCGATGACATTCGTGGGCATGCTTAAGATCTTGAAGATTATGACAAAGTTTGGATCGACCTGGGTTGCCTTTGCCAGATTTACCTGTCTTGTGAGGTTTTGGCTTCATCGCAGTTTTTCTCCGAATTTATCACAATTCGAACAAGTGTCGACGTTGATATTTTGTTTACTTACGAACAAGGCGGTGGCGAGTAAATTAAATAAGTATTATTTATGAAGTCTCGATGCTTTAAATACAGGAAGATGGCAGGCAATGTAGAAGCTGGCAGGCTGGCACAAAAAAAGAAAAATCAACACCGACCAAGTATTTTCACTTTACTATGCAAAGCAGTACTTAATTTTCTCAGATTTTGTTGCAGAGTTGATAAACAAATATGCGAAAAATGTTTTGAATTCCATTCAAATGAGAAAATGAAAAACCTGAGTAAATAACCTCCTCAGCTTCTAGCACGGCTATAGCTAACAGCTATTTTCACTGTTTCCTTTCCCAATAAGCCTGTGTGGTGTGCTAAATTCTTGGAACATGGATGATTCGCTTCTTTTTCGTTCAGTAAAATCTAGAGACCGTAGATGAAAAAGTTGAAACCGATGTTGGCAATGCAATGATGATGCGGCCAAGATACATTCATGACAAGAAAGAAGAAAGCCATAATGTCCCATAATTTGTTTTTATTGTTTGCTAATGTTTTATAATATAATATAGTAATTGATCCAACCATTTACCTACAGCAATATAATAACTAACATTATGTTCCATTGGTGGGTTTGTTTATTATTATTAAATTATTAATTGTATTTTCCGTTAGATCCGAAAAACTTTTAACAAGATATCTACTAGGGCCTAACTATTTTAAATTAATCAAACTAACAATCACTGATTTAGCGATAAATCAAACTATTATATCTGACGTTCTGTATACATAATTGGCAACTGTGTAGGGTAGACGGTACACTTCATTGATTAAGTAGTGTTTTAAAGATGAAACTCTTCCTCAAAGAATCTTCCTGATCATGGTCACGGTTATCTGCATGCATATTTTCAGACGAAATATTTAAATGATCAGAAGTTTGTACTCGCATCTTATGTAGGTCCTCGACACGAAACAAGGCAGTGATTAGTACCAAAAGGAAGATGAGTATAGAGAGGAACAAAATCCAAAATGCAAATCTCGAAACGCCCCGAAATGGTGAAGGATCGAAGGGAACTCGAACACGGTAGTTCATTAAAATATCATCGTTTAAAGGTGACAACTGTACAGCTCCAGGACCATGACGAAGTTTGTAGTATTTAGAGTTTGGGTTTCGACCTTTGTTTACATCATCCTTAACAATAAGATGAGGTTTAAGGAGTAAATTCGTAGATGGTCGCTGAGGAGGTGATGGAGAAATGTCCAATCTCCAGTAATTCCGACATGTTGGAAATCTATTGTCCAGGAGCTCTGTTCTTTTTCCATGACCTACACTTGGTGTTGGCATCTTTTACTCCTCTGGAAGCTTCTGCTAAGTTATCTGTAATTAAATAAAATTATATTTTCATGAGGGGAAAAACCAATCACACCAATGAAATGCAATTATTACTCTTTGTCAAAATCTGCTTCAGTTTTTTATACAGTCTGAGCCAAAAATGGTTTATGCGTGAAGAAATTCCTATCACAAGCGTTTTCAGGGGGAAATCGTTTCTCTGTTAATTTCTTTATCTGATATCTGAATTTAAATAAGTAAGCAAACTCGTCGACTCATCACTAATTCTCGCTCGACCTCTGATCGGGAATAGAGGGTATGCAAACATACTGCATTTAGAAACTTGTTAAATTAACATGCAAACTACTAAGATTGCGCAACGCGATCTCAATAGAACAGACATTTACACTGCATTAATTTTCTTCGACAACACTTGCAAGTTGCAACTGACTGGATAAAGCAAATTAAAACGATTTTACTCGTCAAATTCTAGATTTGAGTTATAGTCACTTTTCACTACATAGTTTAATTTCAGAAAACAGCAGTATCAGTCAGAACCGAATGACACAATAGATTTCGTCGATTCTTGACATGGAAGTAATACAATGACCACTTTTATGAAACAAGAGCCTTAACTTTGGAAATCGGGTGTCGTTTTAGTATTGGGCATGACACATCTGATCTGACAACACTGACAACTTAGTTGTACAAAGTTCACTGTCAAACTAATGTTTTACAAGAGCAATATAAGCAACTAATGAAACGATTCTTCATAAAATAATTTACATTACGAGTAACTTTACGTAACAAATTAAATAAAGTCACACACGTTACACGTTACCAGCTTTCATGAACCAGATTGGTTTAATACTTGTGAATGAAAAAGCTGACCTTTAGTTTGTAAACTGTATTACTATTTACTCTTTACATGGTATTTTTTATTAGAAGACGCGATATAAGCAATGCATATATTGCATAATCTCTTTTTCTCCAAGATTATGTGTAGTTCTTGTACAAAATTAATTAAATGCAAAAATATCAATTTTTATCAGCCACTTACTTTTTCGTTTTCCTTAAGTTTGATCCATGTCCTGTACTATTCGATAAGGAGGATAAAATAAATCTCCGTCAAAAGTTAAAGTCAGCAAATTATATACGTTTACGTTATTAACCCATGCGAATAGTCCTGTTATTGCTGCACCATCTAATATTTATTTTAATATTTTTGCCACAGCCTGTGCACAAAAGTAAACATGGCTAAGATATTTAACTGTGCGCCTTCTGGGCAAGGCTACATTTTCCCCTTTACAAGCACCTTTTAACGATTAGCAAACCTTCCGAATTCATGAAAGCCTTCAACGTGACATTCAGTTATGTTTTATGAGGACTGCTGCAACAAACGAACATAATGAGTATTAACTAGCTAGTATAATGCTAATGCTACGCAGTACTGACATGACACCATGCAACATCAGTTAAGGTAAAAAATCTGTAATATGCTATATATACTGCGTATCCACAACAAAGGGGACGCTTTGTGAGACTTCGAGTCATCCTCAATCCTCATCCAACGAACGTAGCATTCATTAAAGACTGGCGTCACAACTGCATCATATAGTACGTAAAAATGGAAGTATGACCATAGCTAATGTCTAGTCATATAATCCTCTATGACCAACTTTCTAATTTGGGTGCATATGCATAATCTTCAATGATTGATGCCTTGTTTAAGGGCTGCGAGTGATTTATAAAAAACATGCGTCTACTTATGCCACTTAATATTAAAACCTGAGAGTAGACCATAAACAGTGTGAATGCAAGAACAAAAAACTTTTTTACGTCCTCCTGATGCAATTAGGCTTAAGGTAAAGGTAAGAATAAGATAAGTTATGTACCATGTACTGGTCTATTGTATTATATTATTTATTCATACTCATTAGGCATCAAAATTAAAACTTTACAGGTTTTATGAATAATACTTCACATGAAGTACAAACATATAAATCTACTTGTATTATGCAAGTATGTACAGTAAAAAATCGTATCTTGTGATAAAATCTTTCTGCATGAGTTTAGCCACTTCCTTTAAATTGCCGATTACTTCAGCTTTTACTCAAGTTCCATCCGTCGTGGTTCATTTTGATTCTGTTCCTGTCTCTGGTGCTTCCTCATAAACTCTGCAGTTTGCTCCAAACCTTCATTTAGCCAATTAAGGTTCAAAGGGCGCCGTCGGTTTATTACAGCCTCTTGTTCCTTCTCAAATAAAGCTTTTAGCAACAACGAAGCCTCCCGATACACAGATTTATCTTCATCTAGTTTTCTTCGCCAAGTTAAAGCAATTCGCTTCTGAATTCTCCCAAACTCTTCCCTTCGCTGCTTAGCGGGTCCACGAATCTAAATGATGTAGGAAATAGGGATGACCTACTATCTTCATGTTTGGTAAAGTAAATAAATTGATGTGAGGATGTAACTTTGACCTGTGGTTTATTTTCTCGCCAATATTGGCGGACATACAGTGCGTATGCTCCCGGAGGATTTTTCATTGCACTCATTCTGCCCTTATATTCGACCATGTCTCGTTTAGATTGTTCTACCTGGTCTATGGTTGTCAAACTGGTTCTTTTCCTCCTCATCCAACTTACCCCATGCCAGTGAAGCATTTACGATGACGTCCTTCGGGGACTTTGATGGAGGAGACTTTTTCGAAAAGTCTGATACGAATCTGGCATACCTATTTGGGGCTTTTTTAGGCTTTTCGGGTTTTAACCCATTCCATTGTAGAGTATATCTACCCATCCTGGAGTCAGCAGACCGAGTAAAGAATTTAGTTTTAAAGGAAGGTGCTAGATTCGATTCAGCTGTCTGGAAAAGTCCTTGGAGTGAAAGTACGTCAAATGAATATATTCAACGGGAAACAGACTTCTTCCATAATTGATTAGTTTTATTTTTTGGGTAAAAAATACAAAAGTAACATTAGTAACATTTATTTACAAAAACTCAGAATAAGTTAGCATCGTACAATAACTCAACTACTTTTGTTGCATGCATTCATACAATTATCGGATAATTAATTTTAAAAATGGTATTTATCTATAGTTATCTTCTCTTCCACTGATTCATTATCATTTCAGACGCTTTATCAGCTATCATGTACACCATAGAATTGATATTAGCGTTAGGAATTTCAGGAATAATACTTGCGTCTACTACACGCAACCCAGTCGTTTTTATTACCCTAGAAAGAATCATGTAAATCTCAGTATGTCATACATTAAACGCACTCAATGGTTACCTANTTTAGAGTCCACGACTGCTTTAGGGTCATTTTCACCTTTTCCCATGGTACAAGTTCCACAGTGGTGATACACTGTCATAGTTAAATGGCGAACAAAGCATGAATAATATTCCAAGCTTCTTAAACGGTAACGTTCACATCCTGGTAAATGCTTATCTACAAGTCTAGCTTTATGCTTCTGGAATGCTTTAGTGGTTTCAATCATTGTCACTGTGAAATTCACTCCTACAAAGAATACACGCAAAAAGAACAGTCAAAATTATTTTTTTTTAATTGAGGAAATATTTTATCAGTAAGCTAATGTGATTTACTTACCGTCCGCTAATATTCTAATATCATCAGGATGACTAAAATATTTTGGGTCTAAGAGAGGCTTCTCATATGGATCTGTACTAGCCAGTTTCATTTCGCCCCTGGATTTGTATTTTGCAAGCATGACGCTTACAAAAAATGCATCACTCTTTTGAAAACTACCCATGTACGAATATAAATATCCTGGTTTAAAGCTTCCACCCTTTTCTGCAACGTCTAGAAATGTTGGGGCTGCAGGTAACAGAATCAACTGAACGTCTGGAGCAGTCTTTTCTGGAGGAATGTTATCACGGGTCATTCGTTCTTTGGCGAGGGAGCTATATACATAGGCAACTCCATTGGTAGCCATTGGAGTAGACATTAAACCTTCACGTGTAGTAAAGTATTCCCGAATAGTGTTAATAGAAAAGTCTCGTCGCATAAGGAAAGTTGCGTTGAGACTAGAGATTGAAAATGGTCCAAGGTTGGTCATAATATGATCTTGCATATTTTGACCCACTGGAAGATTCACTCTACACTTTATCTAATAAATGGAGTACTAATTTAAAAATTGGTAAACTATAATATGACCGTGAAAATATTTGCTTAAACTCTAATTGATACAAATTACCCCTAATTTTTCCAAGTGGTTTTTCGGACCGATTCCAGACAGCATTAGTAACTTTGCAGAGTCTATTGATCCCGCCGACAAAATTACCTCAAACTTAGCTCGAGCCATACGCTTCAACCCGTGTCGAACATACGTCACACCGTATGCTCGCATTTGCTCATCAATTTCCACCTTGATTACACGAGCATATCTGTAAATCTCTAAATTTTTTCTGTGCAAAACTGGCTCCAAAAATGCAGTGTAAGCTCCATCCCGGCGCCCATTTTTTATAGTAACGTCTAGTTGACTGAAAGCTGTTGATTATGAAGCGGAAGAGATTTTAAAATGGTTTATTAAAATCGAGAAAATCATTCCGAGTACTCACATGCCTCCTGTCTCCCATTCACGTCTTTCGTTGGATATCCCATTTCTAGTCCTGCTTGCAGAAACTCTGGGAGCAGACGCTTTTCATCTGTTTCCGTTACATAAACACCTTCCCCTTGCGAGTGGTACTTTTCTAAAGATAAAGATGATTTTTAAAAAGATTTTTTCGATAATTTCATTTTTTATGCTTTACCGTTGTAATACATTCCATGATAGTCCTCGACATTCTTAAAGTTTTTTAGAACGTTATCAAACTTCCATTCATCATCCCCTGAAAGCTCTGCCCATTTGTCAAAATCATTTGGATTTCCTCGTTGATAATACATTGCGTTCAAGTTACTACTACCACCCAGGCCCCTTCCACGTGGCCAGAAACTTCTCTACAGATTTAAGTAATGCAACCAACAATACAAAACTTAAACCATGATGAATATGGTAATTGGTAATCCTTCTTACATTTTCTTTTAAAGCCAAGCAGGCATTTGTTTGTGGAACTGTGTAGAATTCATGATCGATTGCTGGTATTTGGACCATAGCTCCAAAATAAGCTGGAACAGTCTGCATAGGGTTTGGATTTCCACCATCTTCCAGTAATAGTATTTTCCAATGGCTAACTGCACTCAATTTTGAGGCCAGTACGCAACCCCCAGAACCACCTCCAACTAGATATTTTTTTTGCGTAAAATTAAAAAATCACATAACACGTTACACAGTTGGTTTTGTTATGAAAATGAGATGTATCAGATATCATGTACCAATGATGAAGTCATAAACCTCTTCGTTCCCCAAGTAAGTACTCAAGCGTTGGCTCAATAGAAAATCTGCATACTGGTCCCAGAACGAGTAAGAAATTACAACAATAGGCAAAGCTAGATACAAAACGCTGACCAACTGTGGAGGTAGAACACCATTGGTGATTCTATCCAGTATTGGAAATCTATCTTGAAACGATGGTGGTGGCATGTTTTACACTCAAATAAAAGCTAGAACTTACTGGCCTAAGTTGTTGCCACAAACTGGTAAAAATTCAAAACTGATGGCTCGCATAAGGAAATCTGTTTAACTTTCCGAGAACATTGAACCTCGAAAGCTGAATAAGTTGTGAACTATGAAATGCACTGTTTGATGTCCTCCGGCATTTTTTAGGCTGAACCATTTCTAAAGTCTAATGGAAAATGCTGCGCTAAAAGCTCTTTCTTTCTAGGAAAAAATGTGCAAAAAATTAGCAAACGCGGATTGATACTTTTCCTTGCTGGATGTAGGAGTTTCATACCAGCACGCACTTACCCACTTCACACGATAGCAGGTCTAATTACAGGACGTTTATCCTCTACCTTCTCACTTTTAAAAAAATTTAAGCTGAAACTCAAAAACCTGAAACTTCACGGACAAAAGTTTTGATTCATATCATAAGTTTTTCTCAACAAAGGAAGTAAATGTGAAACTTTGTTTTGGTATCCGTCATCTTGGAAAATCATAATTGTATTCGTGAGAGATACTATGTTTTATATGTGCTACTTGATACAATTTGTCGCTCAATTAAATAAATTCTGGACGTTCTCTTTAATAATCTAATGTGTTTCCGTATGCATTGTTTCCGTATGTATCATATACTTTTTAAGAATTAATTAGAAGGTATATGACTTCAGGGTTTTCTACTGACAAGAAAACGCATGCTGTGGTGTTTAGTCATTTGTAATCATTATCATCCCTCCTGATGTTCGAAGTTTGTGGTCAATGAACAGTGTTACAAAAACAGGTTCTTTCCACGACATCACAAAATCCAGAATCCAGACATGCAATGCTAATTGTTTATTATAATTTATCATATGTACTTACCAAACCAAGTAAGAGTGCGGTATATAATTATATAATTGCATTCCCGATTTTGACCTAAGCCAGTTAGCTTCAATTGTGAAGTGAAGTTACCACTTGGACTATTTTTATTACGCGTAATTTATATCATGAATTATCACTTATATGTCAAACTACTAACTGGCGATACTACCGAGCTTATTTCTCAGAATAGAATTAGTTATGTAATGAAACCGAATTATTTTTGTTGAATAAGGTTTACAATTCAACAAGCAAATTAAACCTGGTTGACCTTGTTTGAAGTGATTCATAGTAAAATCAGATTTAAGTAATACATAATACATACATAGTTTTGCTTTAACGTTATGATCAGTTAAGGTTATTCAGGTAAATACCTAATTCTTATTGCAACTGCTTCAGACAATTTTAGCGACTAAACATATTAACATTCTAACCATAAGCTTCATCAACATATACATCAAATACTAGTGAATACCCGTGGGAAAAGTTCACGTAGGTTTAAAGATTATTTCACTTAGAACAGCAGTAAACTCAAGAAAACATTTGGAAAACAACTTCCTGATTTATGAGACAAAGATTTTATCACCCACACGTTCCAATTCTAGGTGCTCGGGCAGTTCAAAACTCAAGACTGATGGCCGGTGGCTTTGACTGTAATATGAATTTCTGAAATCTTTTTGCTAAATAAAATTCAGTCTTTTCCAATTCGTTCGTTTCACGCTTGTTTATATTCAGTTTTTATAGTAATTTCATCAGCATCATGCTTAATAGCAATAGCTAAATGTATTGCTAGGTATATTATAGGTATATTATTTCGTCACTCGCTGTGCTTGTATTCATTGAACCTTTTGAGGTTGTTACCCCATCCCCACCTTTCCATGCGTAGGTAAAAAATTATTGAATGCTAAACATCGATTAGTTTAGAAGTTGTGCAAATCAAGAGGTCAAGTTGCCGGAGGTTTATTACATAAACAGAGAATTGTTTTTACGGGTATTCTGCTCCATCCGATTGAGCTAAGGTTTTTTTCCCCTCAAAACGTGTAAATTGCAAGATCGTAAATAAATTAGCGAAACGAAAAAATCTCATTAGTTCAGTCAACAGTCTAGCCTACCCTTTTACATAAACAGAATTTATTGTTGCATCAGAGCATCATTTACACATGTATAAAAACAGAATTGTAGATTGGAAAATATATATTAAAATTTTATGGTGGGTATTAATGTCAAATTATTCGTTAGTAGCCAAAGAGTTGTAGATAATATTCCATATAATTACAGTCCCCAAAATGTAAAACAAGTAATATGGCACGTGCGTGATATTCATTTCGTACAAAATCTCTCCTGCTTTGAAGATAATAGGATGACATGACTTTTTGACTACCTTCATGAACTTGATTTCATCCAGATAACTTAACTTCAACCATTTCCAGGATTTTACGCAAGCCTCTGTTCTCCTTTTGAAGATTCCTACAATGGTTAAAATAAAAGTCCAAAATATACAAACGAAGGTCATACAAGTCAACATTAAAATCATACTCGGCACCGTAATTCCATCAGTAAAGTTTAACAGCGCAAATATTACTAAAGAAAAAAAGAAAATTTGGAGGAATTCCACTACAAAAGCGAGTTTAGAAAAGCAAGGATAAGCGAGTGTTGCGATAAGCTGAAACGACCGGTAGGATCTGGTGAGACCCTGACAGGTTCTAATTTTGTCCTTGGTAACGTAAATACTGGGGGCGAGAATATATCTACGTTGTCTTTGACGATTATTATGGCGGTTGCGAGCCTTTATTGGCTGTGATTGCACACATTCCAGATTTTCTCCCTGGTTTATGCTGGATATTAATCTGTTAAATAATTTCAAACGTTTTATTGCATTGTCTCATATTGCCCCTTTAGCAATAAATGCAACTTTCTACTCGATTTGAGGCTCTTACGTCATTTCCTTTATGGCAGAGTTGAATACACAAGCTGAGATGGTCACGTTGACTACAATGAAGAGCAAGCTGGATGTGAAAGCCCACAAGAAAAATATTTGGAAAAGGGCAAAGCTCAATACCGAAAGAACTGTTATGGTCACCCCATATTTTAAAACCCTACTATCGTCATCGTCAAAATAAACTAAGAAAGAAGTTGGATACTGAGGATGCCATGGGTTAAGGAGGAAGTGTAACGTGGGAACCAGTGGGAAAAAGAGGACCATAATGATCATCACTTTTACCACTCCTTCACAGCCATTTTTCCATGATCGACGAAGACGCGTGCAATATGCCTCTAGAAATCAAAACAGGAAGAGAATAGAATGGCGTTAAATTTAATTTTACAAATAATCAAAGGATGAATTGAAAACAAGTTAAATTAATATTTTACCTCGAAAACGGGTGATGTACTTAAGGTAAGAATTCGTGAAGAAGACAATCTCCTTATGACTAAACATGGTATTTAAATTCAATACCGTAAGGAAGACATACGTAATGGCGTACGTAATACAAAAAGCGATTTCAATATTAAACCGGATCGATTTAAATCTGGTAGTGTAGTTTGGCTTGCTATTTATTAGGTCTGATAAAATTTGAAATAATCTGAAGCTGGTGAATAGACACAAGCTAATTTGTACAAAGAAGGTGAGTCTCCAGCGATTGTATCCTTTTTTGGTCTCACTAATTTTACCCCGACGACCATCCCATATAAAAGGCATTCCTCCACAAATATGAGTCCATCTAAGGACGATTTCGAAAAGCCTTCCTGATTTTTTACTGATCATTTTTCTTTATAATTACGCTTGCTTCAATCAACTAGAAAAACTGCCTGAACTTAAGATAATATTTTTGGTTCTGCTTGTTCTCACTTGAAACCAGGTGAAAAGAAAAGGTAGCTACTTCCAGAATTTCAGAATAATATAATAAACATTATATAATATTGTTATGTTATTGTGGCTAGGTATGTTCTTTGATAAAACAAGTCGCTAAATATTACGACGCATTTATCTCTCTAAGAATTTTGACTGATGCAAGGTACCCCCAAAACTCAGCAGAATTAGAAATCAACCTTGTAATTTTTATCAATAAATAACTTAATACTCTACTTACTTTACTACCGCTCAATTCGACGAGTAATATTTTCTTTACAAATCCTACAAGGCACCAAATCCTTTAAGGAAACAACGATTAGGGTAGTTGATCGATAGTTGACTATGTTGGGCTTGTCGAAGAAAATTAAAAACTACTGCAGGTTAAACCCTATTCCAAGTGAAATTAGTAGTTCAATATTTATTCTCCCAGATCATTCTTGACTAAATTGTGTTTGGCAATCACACAAGTTATATTTTTAGGTTAAAAAATAAACGAAATATTTATTTATTTATTAAAGCACGAACAATATGTTCTGTTTTGAATTCATATCTGCCTATATTCCATATCTCAAGTATTTAAACGATCGGAAATTTATGAAATCTCCAGTGTTCCATGTTATCATA
>JAANSQ010001422.1:0-15243 GCA_036850885.1 Lepidocyrtinus dapeste
CAATAATGTAACCTTCGATGGGAGCACCACCATCTGAGATAGGCTCACTCCACTTAAGATAGGGATCCTTAGCAATGATTGGTTGGAGAGTCTCCAGGGGCTGGGATTCTCCCTCTTTGTTCACCGCATTTACTCTAAATGAATACTCATGTCCAGGAACTAGACCCTGTACCTCCATCTCGGGTTCTCTGGAGGAACCCACGGGGAGCCATATGCCCAGCTCAGGGTCGAATTTTTCCACAACGTAGGTCTCAATAGGAACTCCACCGTCATCCTTGGGCTTCTTCCATTTCAACTTGCAGCCATCCTTTCGAATATCATTTACCTCTAGGGGTCCCTCTGGTGGTCCAGGTTTAGAGATTACGAGGACTTCCACTTCCGCCTCATCCTCGCCCCACTTGTTTGTAGCTACAATTTTATAGGTGCCACTGTCCTTCCTCTCCGGATTGTCAAAGTTGAACTTGGAGTTGTTGGGTACATTAGTTATCCGCTTTTCGCTGTTCTCCACAATGGTCTTGCCATTGTGGGTCCAACTTACGGTGGGAGTGGGCTCACCTTTAATCTTCACATCCCAAAAGAATGGCTCACCACACACGTACATTAATCTTTCTTAACGTCTTCCGGTCAATCTTGGGTTTGACCTTGCGTGGCTTACAGGTCACTGGCTCACAAGCCCGAGATGGATCTCCAGGTCCTGCAGCGTTTACTGCCTTGACACGGAACTCATAAGTCTGGCCTTCATCCAAACCGTCCACTCTGGCGTTAGTATCATCTCCTTTGATCTCCGCCGCCTTAACCCATTTACCTCCAGGTTCTTTCTTTTCAATGACGTAGCCGGTAATGGGGCTTCCTCCGTCTTGGATTGGCTTGTCCCACTTAAGGTCAACAAAGTTCTTGTCCCAGTCAGTAGCCTCCACGTTTGAAGGTGGACCGGGCTCATCAAATGGATTCTTGGCGATAATTGGCTTTTCAGTTTCAAGGGGCTCCGATTCTCCTTCGGAATTTACCGCTGACACCCTAAACTTGTACTCCTGCCCTGGCTGCAGATTGTTAACGACCATTTTAGGCTCCAACGCTTTCCCAATGGGGATCCACCTGCCAGAGTCTGGATCAAGTTTTTCCACCGCGTAGAATTCTATGGGAGCACCCCCATCATCTTCTGGAGGCTTCCATTGGAGTGTACATCCCTCCTTGTGTATATCACTGACATCCAAGGGACCCTTAGGTTTGGAGGGTTTGCTAAGGACTGTAACATCCACAGTGCATTCATCCTCTCCGCAGTTGTTTGTTGCCTTCAAAGTGAATTTGCCTGATTGGGCTCGTGTTGCCCCAGTGATTGTCAAGCGTACTCGGTAGTCCTCTTTCTCAATGGAGATGTTACCTCCAGCTTTGATCTCTTCTCCATTTATGGACCATATCTTGGACGCTGGAGGTTCTCCAGTGACCTTTACATCAAACTTGATCACTTGTCCCACCTTCACCTGCAAGTCCTTCATAGTCGCCCTGTCAATTCTGGGGGGCTGACGTCGTGACTTGGCTGTGATCATGTCTGAAGCGTCTGAGGGCTTGGATGGTCCAGCTTTATTTACAGCTTTCACTCTAAATTGGTATTTCATTCCTTCGATAAGATCTGGCACCCTGGCTTCACATTTATCTCCAATGATCTCAATTGCCTTTTGCCACTTGGTGGAAAACTCGTCCTTTTTCTCAATGATGTAGGAGGTGATTGGAGCTCCTCCGTCGGAATCCGGAGCGTTCCATTTAAGATCTACGTGGTGACGATCCCAATCCTTTGCCACTGGTTTACCAGGTGGACTTGGCTCTTCAAATGGATTCTTGGCGAGAGTAGGGAAATCCGTCTCTAGGGGATCCGACTCTCCTTCAGAGTTCACCGCTTTGACACGGAACAAATACTCTTTGCCTTCATTCAGTCCGGTGACATCCATTTCGGGTATTTTGCTGGTTCCAACTGGAACCCATCTTCCGGTGGAAAGATCCATCCTTTCAACCACGTAGTGATCTACTGGCTCCCCACCGTCATCTTCAGGTTTCTCCCAGTTTAGTTTACAGCCATCTGCTTTAACATCAGAGACTTTGAGGGGTCCCTTAGGCTTGGATGGTTTGCTAAGGACAGTAAGCTCCAAATCTACAGAGTCCTTTCCAGAGTCGTTCACAGCAGTGATGGTGTAGATTCCAGTGTCTGCTCGTTTGGACTTGACCAAGAGGAAGTTACTCTTATAGTCTTCGTTTTCAATTTTAAGCCTGTCATTTTTCACTGGCTCGCCCTTCAAAGTCCAAGTGACCTTTGGTGGGGGCTCGCCCTTAATGTCAATTTCCAAATTGAGCATTTCTCCTGAGCGAATAACCCTCTTTCCGAGATTCTTCCGGTCTATGTATGGAGCAAGGAAGCGAGGCTTGGCGACTACACTCTTTGAAGGATCTGAGGGCTCACTAGGACCCGCCTTGTTCACAGCGACAACTCTGAACTCATACTCGTGTCCTTCCTGTACGCAAGTCACCTTCGCTTTCGTCTTGTTTCCGGGGAATGTGCCCGCATCCACCCAGTTTCTAGTTTCTTTGTCTCTCATCTGCACCAAGTATTTCTCGATAGGGGCTCCGCCGTCTGATTTTGGCGCTGCCCATTCCAGATCCACATAATCTTTGTCCCAATCTGTAGGAGTTGGTCTTCCAGGAGGGCTTGGAGGATCGAACGGGTTCTTTGCAATGATGGGCTTGTCACATTCCAGCTCATCACTGCCTCCTTCTTTGTTCACCGCGCGAACTCTAAATTTGTACTGCTTGCCTTCTTGGAGCCCAGTCACCTGAAACTCTGGACTTTCACTCTTTCCACAAGGGACCCAAGTGCCGGTCAGAGGGTCGAGTTTCTCAATCTCATAGAACTCAATGGGAGTGCCTCCATCATCTTCAGGTTTATCCCATTTTAGCTTGCAGCCATTCTTTGTAATATCTGAGACGTCCAGTGGACCCTTGGGTTTGGTGGGCTTGCCCAAAACTGTGATCTCAATGGTGGCTTCATCCTTGCCACTGTCGTTGACTGCTGTGACCGTGTATATTCCAGAGTTGGCTCGTTTAGCCCGCATCATGTGGAATTTGGTGTTGTAGTCAATATTGTTCACTTGGAGGAGATCAGTTTGCTCCACTTCTTTTCCATTAAATGACCACGTGACCTTTGGTGGGGGTTCACCCTTAATGTCCACGTCTAAGTACACTTGCTGTCCTACCTTCACGATGGTAGGCTGCAAATTGGTTCTATCAATTTTGGGGGCAAGGTAGCGTGCCTTGCATAGATGAGGCTTGCAGGATTCCGATGGATCGCCAGGTCCAGCTTTGTTCACTGCTCTGACACGGAACTCGTACTTATTTCCTTCCTCCAGCTTGAGCACAGTTCCTTGGCAAATGTTTCCTTGGATTTCGGCACACTTCATGAAGGCTCCTCCGAACTGGTCAATCATCTCAATGATGTAGCCGGTTATGGGAGAACCTCCATTTTTGATTGGTGGGTCCCACTTGAGTTTAGCAGATTTCTCATCCCAGTCAATCACATCTGGAATACCAGGAGCACCTGGAGGGTTAAATGGATCCTTGGCAATGATTGGAGTGTCATTTTCCAAGTTGTCTGATTCTCCTTCTTCGTTCTGTGCCCGAACCCTGAACTGGTATTTATGTCCAGGCTCAAGTCCAGTCACTTCCATCTCTGTTTGGGAGCCATCTACCCTCCCACAAGGGACCCATCTTCCAGTTACGGCATCCATCTTTTCCACAATGTACGCCTGAATGGGGAGACCACCGTCGTCCTTGGGCTTATTCCAGCTCAAGTGACAGCCTTCCTTGTGTACATCAGTAACCTCCAGAGGCCCTTCGGGCTTGGCAGGTCTGTCTAGAATGTTGATATCTACGGTTGCTTCATCCTTACCTACTTCGTTCTCCGCTAGGAGGGTATACTTCCCACTATGTTCTCTGGTGGTCTCTCTCATGTTGAGTCTGGTGTTGTAGTCTTCATTTTCAATCTTGATGTTATACGCGTTCTCCAACTTGTTTCCTTTGAAGATCCAGGTGAGTGTTGGTGGTGGCTCTCCCTTTACGTCTACATCCAACCGGACAATATTTCCAGCGCGTACTGTAATCGTTTGCATTTTATCTCGGTTAATGTGCGGCTTGAGGAATCTGGCCTTGGCCACGTGTGGTCTGGTAGGCTCAGAGGCTTCTGAAGGTCCAGCTTTGTTCACTGCTCGAACCCGGAACTGGTAAGTTTGGCCCTCGATCAATCCAGTGACTCTACCTTTACATTCGGGAGTATCTGTGACGAGAGCTTCCTCCCAAGTACCAAATCTATCTTTGCGCTCTACAATGTAATGAGAAATTGGAGCACCTCCGTTGGACTTTGGTGCAGCCCATTTCAGATCCACTCGGTTAACGTCCCAATCCTCCAAGTCTGGAACACCTGGGGGACTAGGTACATCAAACGGATTCTTGGCGAGAGTGGCTTTGTCTGTTTCCAGAGGCTCTGACTCTCCTTCTTCGTTTACAGCTTTTACTCTGAATTGGTATTCATGTCCTTCCTGGAGTCCAGTCACATCGAAGGATTTAGCCTCTGGCCCGACTCTCCCCGCTGGCACCCATCTTCCAGTAGCCATGTCCATTTTTTCCACAACATAAGCAGTGACTGGCTTTCCTCCATCATCTTCAGGTTTGTCCCAGTGCACACGTGCGGCGTTCTTGGTGACGTCAGTAACCTTCATGGGACCCTTAGGTCTGCTGGGTGCGCCCAAGACAACAAGCTCCACGTCAGCCTCATCTTTACCATGTTGATTGGTAGCGATGATCTTGTAAATCCCGTTATTTTTCCTGATGGCTTCCTTGATATCGAACTTGGTGTTGTAGTCTACATTGATAATCTCAATATTGGACTCGGACACTTCCTTCCCATTCAACATCCAAACGACTTTTGGTGGTGGTTCACCCCGAATGTTTACATCTAGTCTGATAGGTTTTCCCACCTTCACTACCGTTTGCTTCAAGTTGGTCCTGTCAATCCTAGGCTTTAGTGCCCTGTGTTTGGCAATATGAGGTTTAGTGGGATCTGAGGCTGGCGAGGGTCCTGCCTTGTTAACTGCCACCACTCGGAACTGATACTCTCCACCTTCCTTCAGCTCTCCCACTTTGGCAGTAAGCTGGTCTCCGGCGACCTCTACCGCCTTCTCCCATTCTGGTTTATACTTGTCCTTCTTCTCAATAATGTATTTTTCAATGGGCGCCCCACCATCCGATTTTGGAGCAGTCCATTTCAAATCTACTGAGACGTTGTCATAATCTGTGATTTCTGGCGTGCCAGGTTTGCTTGGCTCATCAAATGGATTTCTGGCGGTGATGGGTACCTCTGTAACTAGAGGATCTGAATCTCCCTCGTCATTCACCGCTACCACACGGAACTGATACTCTTGATTTGGCACAAGGCCTGTCACTTCAAAGAAGGGAGGCACTTGGTTTCCTGGGCACTTTCCAACTCGTACCCATCTCTTGGTTGCCATGTCCATCTTTTCAACTTCATACTCCTTAATGGGGAGTCCACCATCGTCATCTGGTTTTTCCCAGGTGAGCTTGCACCCCTCGTTGTGTATATCTGAGACCTTCAAAGGTCCTTTGGGTTGTCCAGGTCGACCTAGCACTACAAACTCTACAGTTTCTTGATCGAATCCAGAGGAGTTCTCCGCCTTCAATGTGTACTTCCCCGTGTCGGAGCGTTTGCAGTTTTTGATGGTGAAGTCTGTGTGATACTCTTGGTTTTCAAAGTTTATACGTTCAGAATTAGTGAGAGCGATGCCATCCCTCCAGGACCATGTCAGCTCTGGAGGTGGCTCACCAATGATGTCCACTGCCCACTTATGTGTCCTTCCAGCTTTCACTGTGATGCTCTTGAAGGTATCTCTATCAATCCTGGGTTTGAGGTAGCGGTGCTTACATACATGATTCGCGGTGGGCTCGGATGGAGGGGATTTACCCGCCTTGTTCACCGCCAGCACTCTAAAAGAGTATATCTGTTTCTCACGAAGTCCCTCGACAACACCAGTGCACTCGGCATCTTTGGTTTCCACCACTTGCTGCCAGTCCACAGATAATTTGTCCTTCATTTCGATAATGTAGTGAGTAATGGGGCGCCCACCATCATTGTCCGGTTTCTTCCAGGTAAGTGTCACAGATTTGTTGTCATAGTCATCAATGTTTGGACGTCCAGGGGCGCTGGGCTCATCATAAGGATTCTTGGCGACGATTGGCTCGTCACTCTCCAGAGCTTCAGATTCCCCTTCTTTGTTCACAGCTTTCACCCTAAACTTGTACTTCTTCTTGGGGGTGAGTCCATCCACCTTAAATTGGTTCTCTCCAGGGCCAACTTCTCCAGCTGGAATCCACCTTCCAGTTTCCATATCCATTTTCTCAATAACATAGCCAGTAATTGGTGAGCCACCGTTATCTTCCGGTTTCTTCCAGGAGACGGTGATATGATCAGCTCGTACTTCCTCAGGCTTCAGTGGGTCGCCAGGTCTGGATGGTTTATCCAGAACGACGACATCTCCAATGGATTCACACGTTCCAGAAGAGTTCGTCAAGGTTAACTTATATTTTCCAGAGTCTGCTCGTACTGCTTTACGTACCGTAAGAACTGTATTACGCTCATACTGCTCAATTGTAACACGATCTCCAGCCACGCGTATCTCGTTACCATCCAGGGCCCAAGTTACCTCCGGTTCAGGCTCACCCTGGTATTTAATGTCGTACTTGACTATTTGTCCTTTCTTCACTACAATATTCTTCAGGCCCTCTCCGACAATGAAGGGCTTGACAAAACGGGCCTTCGCAATGATAGGCTTGGAGGCATCTGATGGCTCTCCAGGTCCTGCTTTGTTCACCGCTCTGACACGGAACTCATACTGCTTTCCTTCGGTAAGTCCTTCCACAGTCGCCTTTTCAATGTCTCCTTGAATCTCCTTGGCAGTAACCCAATCTTTTGAGAATTTTTCCTTCATTTCAATCACATATCCAGTGATTGGTGCTCCTCCGTCTTCCACTGGTCTCTTCCAGATTAGGTCAGCGTGGTCCTTATCCCAGTCCACAACTTCAACGCCTGTTGGCTTCCCAGGCTCGTCTAAACAACCAAACATATTCCTGAATTAGTGACCTGGACAGTAATCAATCCTTGAACCTGAACGTTCCTCACATTTACTAAACATTTACATTTGACAACAGAAAAAAACGAGTTGGAACACATTTTTCGTACACAACCAAGTTGCAAACAAGGGCACAATGAATCCACTTATTTTGACAAGAGAAGTTCCGAACAGAAAGAAAATGAAATTTTAAGATACTCCTTGAATCGGTGTATTCCCTAATGGAAATCTCTTGTTTGAAATCGTCTTGCGGACCATCAAGGTCCTCAATAAAATTTGCAACTTCTGCTGGAATTTCCGACCTCTTTTCCGGAATGTGAAAGCCGTTTATTTCGCTTACACACTGATCATCATCATCCTGGTCTACAATTTAGTGATTTTTTAGGGTGAAAAATAAACCTAAAGTGTACTAGGCTAGGACGCAAAAGAAATATTCTCAGCTTACCCCAAGGATCTTTGGCGAGTACTGTTTTGGGATAGTTTACAGGCTCAGAGGGTCCCAGCTTGTTGACAGCTCGAACCTGCGCAACAAAACGGACAAGGAAGAATCAAGAGAGAGTAACGGCGATTCGAGTAATCACAATGATATGTTATGTAATGTTGGGCGTTTTGAAATAATTTTTATATAAAACAAAATTGAACGCACCCTGAACTTGTACTCCTTTTTGTGGACAAGGTCTTCTACTTTGTAAGTGAGATCGGTGGCAGGCACTTCGGCAACACTGTGCCAACCGCCCTTGACACTAAGGTCTTGACGCTCGATCAAGTAGTGTACAAGGGGACTGCCTCCATCATCCTTAGGGGCCTTCCAGGTGATGACACAGGAGCTCTGGAAGATTTCACTTACTTCCATGCTCGCAGGCGGCTGGGGCACGTCCTGGAAGTTAATGAAGACTTCCCGCGTGTCCTCGCCCTGAGCGTTGGAGACTTTGATGATGTAATTTCCGCTCAGCTCACGAGCTGGCTTTTTATACTTGAAGTCAACACGATCGTCTAGCACGACCACTTCGACTTCCTTCAACTGCAGGACTTTGCCATTGTGTATGAGCTTACCTTCCACCGGGGACTGCCTTGTTCCCGAAACTATAAAAAGGATTCAATTTTAATTATCATTTCACTTCCATTTGGTTCCAATTTTATGAAAAGAATTAACGGTCATGTGCGGGTGTGTACCTGAGTATGGAACATTAAAAACGAGGGGTTTGCTGGCAGGTCCCTCCACATTTCCATCAAAGTTTATGATGGGAGGACTCTCGCCCTTCACTACGTTCAGCTTACAGCTGGACTTGAGTTTTCCAGAGTTGCACACAATCTCTCCACTGTCGGTCAACTCTGCCTTGTTGAAAATGAGTTGGTGGCGTCCACCGCCCAAGTTCTTAATCTCAATGCGGTCATTGGGCACAATAGGCTCTCCATTTAGAGTCCACTCTGTTGAAGCAGTTTGATCTAGTAACTCCACCTCCAAGACTAGCCTCTCCCGCTCTGTGCCTATGGTATCCTTAAGCTTCTTATTAAAGTTGTTCCTGTACTGGACCACTAGCTCTCCTTCAGTCACGTCCGCATTAGACTTGCAGGTAATCTTGCCACCGTCCGTGATTTTCACTTCTTTCAAAACCAACTTCCTCTTCTTGCCATCCTTCACCAGCTGCACTCTCTTATCCGGTTTGATAGGCTCACCATCTTTAAACCACTCTACTTCTCCGTCCTCCTCATCAAGTTCGCACTCCATGCAAACGTAGTCTTTCTCTGTAGCCTGGATGCTAAGGAGTTGCTTAGTGAAACGGAAAGGCCACTCCACTACATTCAACTGAGTCTCAGTTTTCTCCTCCTGCTTGTCTATTTTACAAGTGTACTTGCCAGCGTCACCCAACTGTGGCTTTTTAATGGTGAGGCGACAAATGCCCGTCATATCCTTAGAGATATCATATTCATCCCCGTCCTTTAGTGGCTTGTCTCCCTTAAACCAGGTTACCGTTGCACGAGGACTTGACACTGTACACTCCATCTCCACCTCTCTGTTTACATACCCATCGTGCCTCTTGTTCAAAGGACGGATGAAGGTAAACGTTGGATCTGCCTCCTCCACTGTGAGAAAAGCTTCCGACTTGATCCCGTTGATTTCACAAGTGTACCTTCCCATATCCTCCATTCTAGGGTTGTTGATGATGAGCGTGTACGTCTCATTCTCTACTTTGATTTTATACTTGTTTCCCAGGAACAATTCCTACCCAACCAACGACATCTTTTTACTAACTCCTCCCAAAAAACAACTCCATCCCTTTTTATTTAGACTTACGTCTTTACGACAGTACCACCTCGCTCTGCAGTTGCCTTTGGAGAAGATGGCTTCAAATACTACCTTCTTCTCCTTCCCCTCCTTACAGTATTGGTCCACTAGTGGTTTTTGGAATGAATCTGTCTTCTACAATTTTCCCCATTCCATTTCCAAAAAAATGCATTCAAGAAATATCAGTTAGTTTACAGCCCAAGCTACTCCACAATATTTGACACCATCATTAACATCATCAACATCATTCAAGACTATTAAATTGTGTAAAACGCCTGAGTGTTGATATCAGGCGAGGCATTCATTTATTTCATTCTTTGTACACTTGGCTTAATTAATTAAGTGAAATGTATAATTTAATGATCAAAGCTTTTATTTTTTGTGCTTGCCATCTCGTATTTACATATGACAAACTCCAGAGATTGTGTCATCCATGGAGAAAACGTGTGTCTGCAATTGTCTGAATGAAACAGCCGGTGAAAGTGTAGGTCAAGCGAAAAATGATATGATAGACGAAAGAAGAGAGTTTTAAGGTTTAAAGGTTTAAACGGAAAAAAAACAAATGATATTTCATGCAAACAACCTAAAACACTTTAAAAAGGCAGACAAAAAATTAAATAAAAAATGCGTATATCTCATGTGCTTCTAGTTCAAAATTGACATGAATGTCTTCAACCTTGAAGCTTTGTTAGTAGAAAATTATCACAAGGGCTGATCATAAATCGAAATTTTCCATTTTAAGCTTAGTCACGCTATTATACATTGGTAAGTTAAGGAAGCTTAATCTTAATATTAAAGTGCTTTATGAACAGCCCCTTGACTACAACGTAAGTAGGAAGCAGTATAGCGTGATGTACATAGTTAAACCAAGCGGGAAATTTTAAAAGTGTATAAGCTTATGCTATGCATGCTATCCGTGCAGTTGAATTTTGAAGCTGAACATGAGTGCATTAGCTTATATGACCATGATGTCAGTCAATCAATTTCACAAAAAAGCACGAGTTGCACTTTTCCTTTGAAACTCATTATTATATTGTTTAAGGTCTTGTCTCGAAGATTTTTTTTTAAATATACATCGTGCGAATAATCTTTTAATATTCCATCCACTGTGGAGGATTTAAAGTCATGCCGAATCTTGCATACTTTCCTCTCAAAGTTTTAGCATGCCCGCCACAAAAGGCTAAGATGAGGATTAATTGTTGCTTTAGTACAATCTTTTACAACGTCTAGTCGGAGGAGGGTGGAGTAGACGGGCTTTTGTTTTCTACAGTGAACTATATTGCATGAAACGTGCTCCGTTGCAATCATTGATTAAATGACCAAGTCATTTCGTACATTGGAACAAGTCACGGCCAGGAGTAAGCGTAAAAGGGAAACTTTAAAACGGTATGAATAAATAGCAAACGTTTATCTATTTTTTTGCAACTCCAACCTCCTTCCTGCTTAAAGGTTGAAGAACAGGCCAGTCTGGAATGACGTCTGCCAGAAAAGAAGATCTCCGAGATGGTGGCCTTTCTCCAGGCTGAACACATACATCACATCACAAGTAACACACCAACAAATAGTAGCTCCTTTTAGAAATAACTAAGGTATTCTACTCATGTCGTGCCATGCCCTTAATACGATATCATAACTGCTTCCCATCTTCAAGTTTAGTAGGTTTAATCAAAGCCTTAGTGAATCTTGAAACGATTGTTAGTACAGAATTTGGAGAAATTACTACATTTTAAGTGAATTTCTGTTTAATACTTCAATAGGGGAGAATTCTGTTGGAACGATGGGTATTAGCCAAGGGTCAGATTTCCGTAGGTCCACCGGCGACAATACCGGCCAGTCCGGGATTATTTCGGGGAGTGATGGTCGTCGTTTGATTTTCGTTATGGCCTATATCAAAATTTTAAGGGGAGGCTATGTCATTTACAGTATACAATATACAGTTTTTTTTAAACAAGGATCGTGAAATCATTGTTTGAGGACTATTTAGAAGTTTAACGGTTAAGGCGGGAACATAAAATGCAAAGCAATGCAGGTTCTTCGAAAACATGCAGGAATGAAGTATAAAAAAATAGGTCTTAATGGAGGTCAGTAATTTGAGACTTGGTAGGGATGGGGTTACTTGAAATTATTCGTATTTTCAAGTGTTTTAGTGTAAAATGTACAATTAAGGGGTAGAGTCTCCCTTAAACCGTAAATTAGTTTCCATGCAAATCTGTCACCATAGAAACAGACTGAGCGTTCGATGGGATGCAGTTATGCTCGTATAATTCTAAACTTGTACCTTGCCCAGGCTCCCAGTATTTCCCTGGTTGTAAACTAAAGCTGGTCGGGTTTGTAAAAGAAAATGGGAGACTCGTTTGCAACTATAATGACTCCAAAAAATATTGCATTGGGATTCGCCAAGCCATGGGATGGGGAAGAAAGACATTGGAAAAATTGAAGCTATACCTTGACCCAGTTCCACGCACTTCTTTCCTTTTTCGTGGAGGGTATCTTAAGCACCTCCTCACCTTCAATTTTCACCACAAAGTCGTGCGTAGAGTCTTCAAATATTCCGGAGAGGAGTTCCGGGTGACCACTAGCACTACTACGTCTCTGGGGAGGGGAGACATTATCAAAATGGATATAAAATACTGGAATATTTTCCCAAGGACTGGGCTGCCAGAGCAAGGTTTAAATACCAAAAATTGCTCGGGAGGGAATGCTTATAGACATGGCAGAACAAATCTACAGGGCACATGGTCCTCCACATGAGAGTAACATTCAAGCAGACATTTTTACATACACAATGATTACAGAAGTCTACCAAAATATTCCAATTGGAATGAAAAGTGTATACAACTTACTAAAACTAGGATAGTGAAAGAAGAGGAGAGGCATTTAGAAATTATGTAAGAATCTCGTGAAAATGGACCAGAAAAAAGAACACAGATAGAAGAAAGAAGAAGAAGATTTGATTTTGAAAAAAATGTACTCGTGTACCTATCATATGATCCACTGAGATTGCGTGCGAAATAACTTTAACTGATCGTGATCACTGAAGGCCATTAAATTTTCTCCATGTGATTCGAACGCTACTACTAACAACATACCCTTTCAATGTGCTTCAGTTTGGGTTTCTCATCTTTTGGGGTTTCCTTCAGCTCGTATTTAAGCTCTTCATCTTCCTTCGCCCATTTCTGGTACTTTCTCTTCTTGAGCATGGCACGGAAGTCCATACCACTGGCATCTGTCTCATTGGAGGAGTCAATTGAGCCTTGAATCTTTAAACGGTTCAACTTGATTGTATTATTGCTAACCTGAGACGAACAGTGTACATTCTGCAGAGTCCTCCCCGTGACAGTTGGTAATGACAAGCTTGTACTTTCCTTCATCATTCGGCTTGATCTTACGAATGCATAGGGTGATCATGTTGGTATCTCCATCGGTGACAAATTTATACCGACCCCCGTCCATGATTTCAGTGATACCTTTGTAGAACTTGAATGTTGGAGGGGGATTACCTTCCACTTGCACCGTGATGTAGCCGTTAGCATCTGTTCAAGAAAATAAGTCGAAAGTAACCTTTGCACCTTACGCCCACTATATCCTTTTAATCGTATGTAACCTTCAACTGCGGTGTAGTTTTCTTGAATGTCTACAATGGCAGGTGGTCCCGCATCTCCGGCAGCTTTCAAGGGAGTAGACGGCTTATCAATCCTCTCCTCCAAGTCTGCCACGCTAGGTCTGCGTACATCTGTGCTGGGTCGTCGCCGCTACAGTAATCAGTCTCATATTTTATAACCTATCTTACACCCCTAATCTCTAGGTTTAAGCGTGATTTTGTGACATGCTTCGAGATATCTGTTGCGTAAATCATTTTTCATGTGGCGACATAAAAAAAATCTCGTGTGAATTTAATAGGGTAATAATTTGCTCGTTTTTTTCTGTATAACCAATTAGAAAGCAGGAGGTTAGCGTAAATATTTCTTTTCAATTTTAAAGTGTGTTCTGTGCTTTCTTTTAAGTTAAGTGTATTCGATTAAATGATTAGTTTTTATGTGATTTCTGCATGGTAATAGTCTGTACAAATAAATACTAACAATTTTTTTTACATATTTCTGCAAAAAAAGTTTGTCACTTTGTACAATTCACTTTGCGTCGAGCAAATATACTTACATGATTCATACATTTTTATATTATTTACAAAGAAAGCGAGAGTGAAAGCTTTGAAATGACACGGTTTCTGGTTAATGATGATCCATAAAGCTAAGCTAAACGATAAATATATTGCGCAACATAAAATAATAACTGGGTGGTATGCTTGGTACTGCGCGTGAAATAAAATTTTAAGCTAACATAAAAATAGCTTTAATGCCGGATACTAAAAAAAGCTGTTAAATCTGCACGATAAAAAAAAACAAATATGCGTGATGGAATATTTCTCCTGGTATTTTTCCCTGTTAAAGTAAAAGCGATATTGCTAAAATTCTAAATGTTCTCCATTTCGCAAAAAATGGCACAAAAAAATGCAACAAAGTTTAGAACTTAGAGCCTTTAGAGTTGAATCGGGTTAAATAACATTGAAAATTTATAAGTGAAAAGTATACATTGATAGCGAAGGGTGTCAGGAGAAAAATAAAAATTTTGAGAAACTGAGAGAGAGCTCAGGGGAGAAAAAAAAATGGAAATAAAAATGAAATAAAAATAAGCTAGTCGGTGACTGACTATTTACGTCGTACCAAAAAACTGTGTGACTTACTGTTCAAAAGGATTCTAAAGTTGCGCTTTCATTCTAGACGAAAAATATAAGAGTTGAGTGGAGAGTTGAACCTAGGCTAGAATATTCTAATTTGCTACCTGGCATAATATTTCACTACTTTGGATTGAAGCGTTTGACGGATGGTACATAACATACAGTATACAGTCCACCTCCACTACAACGAACACTTAATGGAAACAAAATTGTTCGTTATGGGACAATCAACTTCCGTTACTACTTATTAGGGCGATGAAATAGGAATAGTCGTTATGGGGAAGGTGGACTGTACAGACTTTTTTTGACAAAACAGAGCTGGGCATTCTATCGATTTCGACTGAAACAGAAGCTTTGCCAATTAAAGAATATCTTTTGACTACAGTTACTACTCTTGATTAGAATAGACGATGAGAAATGTTCGTTTTTTTCTTGTCTGCTGTTCTGTTTTTTGTGTTAAAGATTTTGTGGTGGAAAATTGGTTTCTTTGAAATTTTGCTAACCTGTTTATCCGTACCGGGTCCGAGTAAGCCACCTCGCTTAGTCTGCACGCGTATATGTACACATGTGAAGCGACAAAGAGAGAGTAAAGTAATATTTACAAAATAAAGGAGGTAAATTATTTCAGGGTTGATTACATCAATCAGTACATGTGTAGGTATATACAGTTCATCAATTTTGTTCTGTCTTTCTTGGCATATTTACAGTATTTACAATAGAACAAAATTTTCGGTTTAATCTGAGTAAAAAGGTTGACGAAGAGATGGTTCTTAAGAAATTAGCTGGTAGATGTAGTACATGCGTTGCATTAACATAATTTTTATAGTTTTTTTTTCGGGCAAGATCGTTACGAAGTGAACAATAGAATACCATGCGTTTTACAACTGAACCTGAAAACAAGATGTCATGCTCTACTCTATCAAGTAACTCCAAGTAATCTTTCCTCCTTAACCTGTCTGTGTGAAGTAGTCATCATTTTAATTTCAGTATTAACTCCTGCTTGTCACCAAGTCAAAATTAGAGCGAGAAAATAAAAAAAA
>JAANSQ010001423.1:0-15237 GCA_036850885.1 Lepidocyrtinus dapeste
TTATTTCCACTGAACATTCTTAATATGTTTACTTATTTATCAAAATATTCATATTATTCAAAACTTATTCGTCATCTGAAAGGCAAAACGGGTGTTTCAAAAGTCAACCTTTGTGTTTCCATTATATCTTCTCGTCTTCAACCACATTAAAAAAAAATAGATTCCTAAAATAGTCTGGCTGGAATTACTTATATTCTTTTCCGTTTGACTAGACTACTTATGGAATGGAGTTATTTTCCTCCACGGTCAATTTCCTGTTTGGATGATTTCTTTCCGGATTTGTCTCAAATTAAGGTTTTTTATGTTGCAAACGAAGCACTTTTCTTTATGAATTCATGAAAAAATACATTGCGTAAATAAAAGCGTGCATAACTTCAAACTATAGCTTTGGATTTTGATTGCAGTAGAGAAATGGGACCTAATTCACATTTTTGCCGTCTCATTTTCTCATTCTTATGGTATTATCCTCCAGAAGTATTGCCAAACACGGCATATTTTTGTCCTTGTCCTTTCACTTTTTAAGGAATGTTGTTATCCTCCTGTACTCACGTCTTCGGACGTTACAAGACACATGAAACATAAACAGCATCTGGCTTTCTTCCCAAATGAAATCCCTCTGTAACATTATTTAAGCAAGACAAAATATCCCCAGATAAATGCTTCTCTTCAAAATATTATTATGACCAAGGACAAACATTAGAAAGCTTTCTCCGCATCACATCAGTTGACCACTTTCCCCATATTTTTATTTTCCGTGGTACTGTCGCTTTCTAAGCAACTCAAAAATCCTGAGGAGAGAAACGTTGCTTTTACAAAAAGGTTGTAGCAACAGGGTCATCCTAATTCTCAAAATACGTTTTGGTTTTACAATGAAAATTATGTTGCTAGTTTTGCTTTAAGAGACACAACTGAATGGAGACGGACTGACAGTCACAATACCAAACTGACGGCATCTGCTCGTTACAAAGACCTTCTTTTTTTACTTTCTTTTCCTTCCATTATGCAACAATAATAAAAAAGGGAAACAAAACAGAAAAGAAAATGATGACAACATCTGTACTCCACTTTCTCCTATTTCTGGAGGAAAAAAGGGTAAAGTTTGTAGTTTGAGTGTCGGCTGGAGTAAGTAGTAAAAGGGGAATTATTTGGCATTTGAAGCGTCTTCTTTCTACCCCGGGTTCGTTTTTTATACACGCTTTATCTTTTCCAAAGTTTGCTCACGTCCCATATATATAGTTTGTTCTAATATCAGTGTCCACCCATTTTGTTCACTCTTCTTTTTCTCTATTTTCTAGGCCGTGATCAATAGTACACTGACACCAGGGATGAATTTTACCAAAACCTCCCAGAAATTCGGACAGTGGTCTGATGTCAGAGCGAATACAGTATATGGACTTGGATTTCCCTCCGAAGCTGAATTGAATAAGGTAAGAGAAAAAAAAATAAACTGTTATATTCCTCCCACTTCCTTTTTCCCTCCTTGTCATCAAAATCTATAATAAAAAATAATGCCTCCAATTCTCTTATTCGTATTCATACACCGAGAAAAGAAGTTTCCTCCGGAATGACATTACATTGTATTATGCATGGATGAACTGGAAAGGGGACGTTTACCTGGAAAAAAGACTGCATTGCACTAAAGCTTTAAACAATATCTTACTTTTGAATCACAAGTAGCGATAAAGAATTCATGGAGAAGGAAGAAAAAGATGTTCTTTTCCAGTGTATTATTTAGTCGAAAAAGTTTTCTTGTCCATGTTGCACTTTTCCGGAGCACTTACGTTCCTTATCATCCTTAAAAGGAAAGATGTTTACAGGTACCTTAAAAACTTTTTTCAAAGAAGAAATCAACTGAAGCATGAATATATATATAAATGGAAGCACTTTTCCGGAACGAAATGTCCAGTAGAAAAAATTTACATGAGTCTTTGGCAGGTGTACAACAACAATAGGTACGATGAAAAAGAATTCCGTTGCTCATACAAATGGCATGCTTGCGGTTTTCCTTTCACATATTCTCTCTCAATTTATTTATGGAGTGAAGATTGCATAAAATTTTACACATTTTTAAACCTTATCCTGAGAAAATATCATTTTCACAAACGATAAAAAAATATTACAAGTCTGATAGAAATAAGATCGGATGTAAGGGGTTTGCTCGTAGAACTCAAAAACGTCAAGTCAAATAATTTTACTTGGGTATAGCCTTCAATTTGAATTTTGGCGCGGTTTTCCTCTTCCAAATTGTCATATTCATATCATAGCATCTACATGAAATGAAAGTAGGTTACAGATTGGTTACACCCTAACAAACTCAAACTTTGCGCGAACGTTTGAAAACAAGTCAATCTCTATAGTTCAGCACAATATATTTACGTATCTGATAGCCTCCATGGTACTATTTGTGATGTGGATGTTGACCTGCAGTTTCATTCAATAAAAGAACTAGACAACCATCATAACTTTTCATTTTGTTCATATTAAATTTGGAGACTGTTGTAGGTAATCAAACCCCGAAAGGAGTCACTTAATATTTTTTTAGTTCATGTCGCGTCGGGGGTTCTAGTTGTTGATAACATAACTAGGGGAACATGATATAATGTTCGTAATGAGCCCATTGCGATGTGGATCTACAACCCTAAAAGAAAATTGTTATGGTTATGAGTTTAAAGCATGCAGCATATTGCATAACACGGCTACATGTTCAGATATAATATGCAAATTGTGCTTCGTCTGTCCATTTTTACGTATAAACTGAACTCAAAAAAAAGTAATCTAGACTAAATTATCAGCTTCTGCAATCCTAAAAAAAGAAAAACCAAACCACAAAAGTCCATTTTCTATCGTCCTGCTATGTCTAAGCTTTGGCAGAAGAGGGTTTCAATTTGGAGTAAAATGAATGTAGACTTTCTCCGCATTTCATTAATGCGTCCCAAATCACAAAAGATTAAGCATGACATGATCGTTACGTAATGGGCAAAGAATTTTGTGATAAGCTTGGAGAAGAAATTTCCACCTATTTCATTAAGGATTTTAGTATTGTACCGCAATGCGAGTTTCGTGTTTTGTGTGTGTAGTAATGTAATAGGTAACCGCAGTAGTATCCAACCGGATGTATGAAGCCTAGTATGGATGATGGACAAAGCGTAAAGGGTTATAATCCAAAGGACCTCAGACCTCACGTACCAAAAAGGCTTCAAAGTCTGTTCAAATCTTGGCAATGAGAATGAATGCGAGTGGACAGAAAAAAAACTAAATAGTATTTTTTACACTAAATGAGCCGAAAAAGTGAAATGGAGCTGAGTCACAAGGGACCAGTGTCACTTTTCCTCTCTCTTTAATATTCCAGGAAGGAAACGAGCGGGTGGTCATTTCCCCAAACATTTTAACCTTTTTTCTAACAACCAAGCTTAAGTTTGTAGCGAAATGCATCTCTTTAATACTTCCTTCCTCTCTGACAGCACATCCTTGTCCAGTTCACTTTGGTAAAATAAACCAATTGGGAAATTCCCAGTTTTATTTCACAATATAAGGCCATGTCGACCCATCCTCTTAACTCCAGTGCAGTATATGGTCCTGAAACCTGAAAATGCAATACGGATCTTTCTTTTACGCTCTATTTACGATCTCTAAAAAAAGATGGATGGACACCAGGGATAAAAATGCTTGGGACTGTGAAGGATTCTTTTTTTTACAGACAGTAAAACTGTGAGACTGCCACGTAAACGAAGTGACAAAGAGGAAGTCATTCGAAAAATTCTTTTTTCTCCCAATGCCCAAAAAGAGTGACAGAGCTGTCCTATTCTCTTTGTTTTAAAATGCTTATCCCATCTGTGTCACATGGCCTTGTCAGAATATATCCTATAAAGTAGAGTAAGAAAGAAAGCCGATTTTGCACAGATTGGGTGGGATTGGAAGAGACTAGACTGCCTACGAGAATTGAAGATGATGCTGATACCAAGGACATTAGTTTATAGGCCCATAAATGAACAAAAGGTTTGTATCCCTGTGGCTTTTACTCAGCATGTGATTCAACCAGTTTCACAGATATCTTGCAAAGAACTAAGTTTTCAACTTGAATACATTCCTAACGGAATAACAGAATGGAAGCAAGTTATATTATTTCCATTTATGTATTCTAGGAATTAATCTAAAAACTGACATCCGCAGGAAGAGAAAGTAGACGGTCAAATGGGTTTTGTTTATTTGTAGGAAGAGCTTAAATAACCGAAAAATTTTATCCCCGCAAACATTTTCCTTACCATTCGCTATTCTATACACGTTGCGTACAGAAATTTTCTTGGAATGAAATAATAAAATAGAAAGTGAAACCCCGTGAGAAATAAAACAGTTATATTTCACGTTTTTCTAATAGACTTCCGCAATCATTAAATAATTACTTTCGACATGGGTAGTTTGGACTATTTGATTTCCGGTAAACTCCCACGGGTAAAAAAACATTTCCCTTTTAGACTTGGAAAGCTGCAAATTGTTGGTAGGAAAGTTGTTTTATTCGATGAAATCTGGGGAATAATCGACGCTTTATATTTACATTTGCTTAAAGTTTTCCCTTGTTTTTGTTACTTCCTTTTGCCAGGTTTGTTTTATTGACTTTGTTACAGTGAAACTATATGTATCTTATTTTATTTTTTAAAATTTTTTTTTCTAGAGTAGCTGCCATGTCTTGCCACGTCTTTCTTTACGATTTTGTTTATTGATCCCAAGGAAAGAAAAAGATTATATCTTTTAAATATACGACCAACTGGAAGAATATGATTGAAGTGAAAGCAACAAAAGCTTTCTTCCATCTATTCAGAAAATGACAGTTTTCCTCCAACCAAACATTCTCCATGAGCTGTAATTTTGCTGTACTGACGCAATTTTCCTACAAATTACCATTTCTCTAGTGATGCTGTAAAAATACTGAAAGAGATTTTTAGAGATTTGCTTTTGTTTAGTGTTTCGTGATATGAGCCATGTGTGTGTACGTTGAGTAGTATCATCTTAAACCATCCTGAAGGCTCAAATCTCATCTCATGCATTTTACATTTTTGCGCTACAGTTTATCCTTTCGTGACTCTCCATTCTTTCTTAAATGATGATGACTATAAGACCTAGCCTTCTCCAGAATTTCATGAGGAAAATTTTCGTCGTGTAAAAAACGTTTCCTGGAATTCCAAAGATAAAATATGGAGCACATGTAAATTTTTCAGGGATTTCTAGGTGCCCCTTCAAATTGGGTAATTTTTTCTCTGCTCTTAAAAACAGTCGTAAAACAATGAGACCGGCTGCTGTGTATTATGCAGATCCTCCCTGTACATGTATCCAATGCAGAAGTAGTAGAAGTACTGAAGTACTTAAATGGTACAGTTTGAATGGAAAATTGGCGTTCTTCTGGTTTCTCAGAAGATTGTACGACTGCTTCATCTTAATGATGGGGTATACTGAGAAAGATAGACTACGGCTGGCATTAGCATGAGACTATAGCTGCAACTAAAAGTTTTAAGTGGTATAGGATGATCTTGGGCAAAGTAGAAACAAGTCGTTGATCCCATTTGTTACAGAGATACTTTACTATAGATACAAAAGATAAAAGAAAGAGAAAGTAGTTAAATACATTTTGTGAATTGGGAGGAGGATCTACAGAATAACGCAAGTCTTGTACTCTTCTGCACTTTGCCATGGACTGCAACATAAGTATCACTAAAAACACTTATCTCGGACCAGGGATACTTATTTGTTTTTTCGGACATAAAAAAGAGAACAAAGAGAAACTGTTATTATTATTGTTTGCCCTGATGCAATGGGGTGGATGTACTCTTTCCCAGAAATCGTGTATTACACTTCATATCTTATGTAATGTTCTGGGAAAGAATAAATGGACCAAGTGGTGCATGCAAGAAATATGGAGTAAACATGGACTGCAAACATGTTTGTTGATTTTCTTTCATTCTTTATTTTTTATTGTTTTTTTTTTCAAAGTAATATAGAATTTCTGCTTGAACGTGTTTCATTAAATGTTAGAAATTTACTTGTTTTGAATACATGCACTTTCCTGTTGCAAATTAAACTATTACCTTTTGTAAAGTATTTACCAATTCCGATCCTGCTTATCTGCTTATCCATTGTTGATCCCACAATATCTTCTTACCTTTTGCGATGTTATTTCCTCCGTCATACAGTCAAAATGATAAGAGGTGTCCAACCGAAAGACAAAATTTGCTCTATGCATCAATCCAAGATTTTAGTTTTTCTTTAAGCTATAAACATCATTTAATTATTTTTCGTGGAATATTACCTCCGTAAAAACTCAAGGCTCTTCCTGCAGGTTTCTAGAGAAAAGTAGGAAAAATGGATTTTCATTATTTATTACCTAAAAGAACCCATCCGTATATAAGTGTATGCTTAAGTAATGTGCATAAAAAAACTTTTTGAGTGAAAGTTTCTCCAGCCTCTTATAAAAAGATTTGGTTACTCAGACATAAGGTCATATTCATTGTCAGCATGTACACTCCTGGAATAAGCATAAATTATCCTTTGAAAGGATGTATGTTATAACGCTTCATATTAGGATTTCCTGTTAAACAGAGTGCAGTACAACTCCCAGGTTTTGAAACTAATGTTGCACTTGCACTCAGCTACATACTTAATGCGGCATTTTTCACCCTAAAAAGAAAATCCTTTTTGGTTCTTCCAAAATGTAGACAAGGCTTTGTATGTGTAACGAAAATGAAAGAATAATGTGCTCATTCCATAATAATATTCTCAATTCTTGCACCATTAAAATATGTAAGAAAACTCCATTTTATGCATGCATATGCATCAGAATAAAACTAGGGGACAAAAAATCCAGAAATAATAGTTTTTTTTCAAGTAAAGTCCGACTCATTTCACTACGTAGGGTGTCACTTTCGTTACTCCAGATAATATATGGCTCGTTACTTTGCGTGGCGTTATCCATTGTCGCATCCCATTTCTTGGGAAACGCACAGGGGAAGATAGCCAGCCGCATCGTTTATGTATGTACAATATCAGGTTCGGTTTGAGCGTAAAATTCGCATTGGTTTTTTATCGCCTCTTGTGTGGTTCTGGAGAAAAAAATGAAAAGTGACATGAGAGAAAATGGATTTTGATCTTGGGGATAGTGGGAACGTAAAGCCCAACCCGAGATAATATATGGACAGAGGCAGACTAAGAAAATGAGAAAAGAATGGAGTTAACTGGAGGGAAGAGGAAGAAGATGATGAGGATGATGTTATACGGTTAGGGAAAAAAGTCTATGAATAATAATGATAATGACTATGACTCTGCAGTATGATTTTTAGCTGCAGTGCATACTGGAAAAAAACGTTCACGTATAAAAGTATGGAGATCAGACCGCCCATGAGCAAGGAACGGAGTAAATCAGATGAAGAAAGTAAAAAATTAGAAATGAGACTTGATAAGATATATTTTTATATTTTATTATAGCAAGAACAAGCTATAAAGATTTGCAGAGTAAATGGAGGGAAATGATAAAAAGGATTTCACTGAATTAATGTTTAGTGCATGTAATTGTAGGAAAAGGGGCTAAGCATCTCATGAAAATGGGACAATTAAGATGGAGAAAGTTGCGAGAAAAAAATATGTAACGTGTAATGGCACTTGTTTCTTATCTTTTCCAGTTTTACGAGCAGTTCCAAGAGATTAAGGAGGCCGTTTCTCGATGTACATCCAACAAAAGTCATCACCAGCAACAGCAGCAAGGCAACCAAACCGGGCCTATTCCACCCCCAAGCGTTATGGCAAGCCCGCTTCTACAACGCAGCCAGATTCTGCAGGGTTTACAGACTCAAAATGCCCTAATGTCTGCAGCAGCCCAGCTGAATCAACATAATCAACAGCAACAACAACAAAATGGTATTAATGGACAAGGTGGCGGAGGGGGAGGTGGGGATCTCGGAGGAGATTGTAACTCCTTAGCGTTGTCAGATGCTAATGCAAATTCTTTGATGAAAATGGGTTCACCTTTGCTAACAAAGGTAAGATATAAACCGGAAGGAAGAAAACGAGAGTGTAAAAAATAGATTTCTTCATATCGGAAATATTTCATCAATTTTAGTGTCCGGGTGGATTACCCCTCCCACCGCAGAATTGTATTGACAGTCCAAAACATGGAGCGACGCTAGGAAGGCAGGATAAGAGTCCTGAGATTAATCTCAAATATGAGAACGAACGACTGAGGCTTGCCCTAGCACAAAGGTAAGCAAGAGAAAGATGATGAGTTTTTGATGGATGTTATATAACGAAAAACGATAAGATTTTGTCGGGAAGATTATTCTATGCCATATCATAACCGTGATTTATTGTAGGATTTCATCAATTTATTATCTCATCATCGGTGTAAAGCTAAATCTTATAAATTCCTACATCCTCATCCTCATGACACAAAGAAAATTGATATTGTGACTAGGTTGCAAACGGTAAAAACAACTAAAATGGTAAAATACTAGACTATCCTGAATTTAAATATCCTCCCACTTTTTCTAGAAGAATGCAAGGGTTCATAAATTTGGTAAAATATTAAGATAAAAAGGTAGAAAAACCAAGCGTCATAAATAAAAATGTGGATAAATACGTAATCATAAAAATTGGCAAGATTCTCCTCTAAGAAGTTTATGAGTCTATAAAGATTTGCGAAAATAAAGCATCACATTTGGTTGAAGACATTTCTTTACTAGCACGTTCCAGTCCCATTCATCTTGTTGGAGTTTGGAACGTTTCCTGAGTTACGCATAAAATCATCGTACTTTCTTTAGCTTTCCACTCTGGTAGTTTATAACCCGTCGCGGTTCTTCCCACATTCATATTTTTCCACGGAACGCTCAAACAGACAGACAAGACATATTGGGTAGCTCCATTTTAAGAACATATTTGGAGAAGAAAAGTCATAAAGTTTTACACAGAATCCATGTAAAAATGAATGTTTTGGCAGATAAATGGCATAAAAATGTGCGTAAAATAGTAGAAATGCCTATACACACTCTTCACTTTCTAAAGAATTCCTTTTAAAAATTGCTACGCAGACTACAGACAGAACATCATGAAGGCTAAGTAGCTGACGAATAAGTTTTCTTCAGAAAGAAGTTTTTTTTGAAAGACTTTTGAAATATTTTCTTGTAAGCCATTTTATGCTTCTTTTTCAAACATTTTCTCAGCCGCCGCGACCAAGTGTATCAGGCGTCTTTATAAATGCAGCCATAACCAAGAAGCAAAAGTATAAGTCCTAGAGGAACTTTTCACTTTTGAAAAAACGACCAAATTCTTTCAAGAAAAAATGCCATTTAAACCTAAAGGCCATGTGGACATACCTTATATTGACAAAGTAGAGGATTGTAGGTGCTTAATTTAGGCAGTTTGGCGAACTTTTACTTTGAAATCTTTAATTCTAGCCGGGAGGAATGGAAACTTTTTCTAAATTCTTAGTTACTTTGGAATTATAACCGCTGGCATTTATTTAAAGATTTAAGGCAGATGCTAACCATGCAGTTGACTTACATGGAACAGATCCAATATAAAAGTTTCTTAAAATAACCTTACTGGTGTTGGAAAAGTTTAAGAAAGTCCAATAGTCTAAATCACTTGAAAAAATGGCCTAAAAAGTAATATTTTGCGTTGGGTTTCCCTCCGTAGGTATTTTTTTTGGAGATAATAAGCAATAAGGAAGACAAAAAGATATTTGGAGGGGGACTATGAAAGTTTGCTTTCCTTAAGTTTTAATATCTTCAACACATCGCATTCTCCTGAATTTAATAATATTGCGTCTGTGGGAAATTAGGTGGGAAGTGTGTAGTAAAATAAGAGCTCTTTAGTTCGGAATGAAAAGGAGAATAATATTAGAAAAGGAAATAATTTCGGGAAGAGAGGCTTATATAATAAGTGGTTGAATAGGGGACAAAGTGGAAAATTATTCGAAGATGAAACCTTTGTAAAAAAGATACTTTAAGTCAGAATGGTTTAATATGTAAATGAAATAATGAAAAATGCTTTTTTCTCTTTCTTTTTTTATGTAAATACATCCTCCACCTGGTCCTCTTGTATATCTTGTACTGAACGGATTAATGGGATGAAATGGAAACTGTGTTAATTCGGTGCTTATGAAAAAGTAGCTCGATGAATGCAAAAAAGTGGGAAGTGGAGCTGTCCACCTTAAAAAGTAATAACAGTCGACTGACAGCCGCCCTCCAAGAGAGTACCGCAAACGTAGAAGAGTGGAAACGCCAGTTACAGGCGTATAAAGAGGAGAACCAACGTCTGAAGCAGAGAGCTTTAGAAGCGGAGGCAGCCCGAGGAGATTCTGACGCTGCGGCTGAGATACGTAAAGAACTTCAGACACTTCGGGAGAAAGTCGAGCATTACAATCAAGCTCTGAAGGGGAAGGAAGAGGAGATAAGGGTTCTTAAGGAGTCTACAAAAGAGTTCAACAACAATGACTCCGTCAAGGTAAGTACACAATGAAACGTATGGGGAGCACACTTGAGAGGAAATTCGAAAAAAACTAGTGAAATGAATGAAATACTGAATGGGGATTGGGACATGATATATTTTATTCTTAAAAGGAGAATGACATTCTTCGAGCCACACTGCGGCAGGTGCAAGACCAGCTAGAGACGGCTCTAGGAACGCAAGAGTCACAAAAGAAAGTGCTTGAAGCCCTTAATAACCAACTTGCGGAGAAGATTGACGAGCTCGCTGGGATTCATCGCGAGCTGAATACAGTTCTGCAGAACTAGTCAACACGGCATAAACTAGAAAAGGAATCATAATCATGAAAGCTTTACCATTACTATTTTAAAACGTACATTTTGATCCTTTAGAGTACATACAAATTACCAAGAAAACTAACTCTGCGGAGTTTCTGCAGAAAATGATACGCACGCATAAACTCAAACAGAGAAAGGAGGTCATTCACCTTTCAAATTCAAAGCATCCCGGGGAAAAGGGAAGCACGCAGAAAACTGAAACGTAGCAACGTAGACACAGAGCGGGAGTTTGACTGTGTCTGCTCGTCGGAAAGAAGATGATTATGAATGAGAGTGTTTTTAGTTTTTATTGTTTGTGAATTGTGGTACGTTCATTTTTGACATGGTTAAGGGTATAAAGATGGGAAAATGTCGGTTTGGAGTTTGGACTGTTTGGAGGAAAGAGGGATGGCAAGGTACTTTAAACAGTAGGGGATCATGTCAATCATCACGGAGTGAAGCCACAGAATTTTAAGCTGTTTTGGAGTGAATGGAATCTTTTATAAGTGTACATATTTCTTTGACTTGGCCAGTGGTATGAATGGAGGAATGTGTCATTATAGAATGAATAGATTAAAGTTAGGTTAACGATTAGGACGAGGACAGTAAACTTTTTAGATTTGAATCAGACATCAGCTCGAGCGTAAGCGTTTTAATGATACGTATAATATTTAACCGTAAGCTCTTGACCGTAGGTTTTTTTGGAAATTGTGTAGGTGGAATGAAATTCTATAAATTTTAGGCTAAGTAAGTCATATACTTATAAAGTTTATACAATGATTTCGACTTAATTATATATGTAACTCCGTTTCAGAGTGGAAATCCAGCTGTTTTTTAAATTGGAATTAATGATGACAATTTTTTCATGTGGTCTGGTCGGTCGTCTAGTCTGGACTGGATTGAATGTAAAAGAAAACTTTCAATGGTCCCTTTTTATTTTCATATAGATTTCAAAAGAAAAAATCTCTGAAAAAAATAAACTTAAATAATAAATCATACATAAGATACTATAGTACAATCGTTACAATTAAACTATGTATAGTCCTTTAATTTTCAAAATTTCTGAAGTCAAGTATAGTTGCTAGTACTTCAAAATAATAAGGCTTTTAAAATACGTGTAAATCGGATTCCCTGTCTTAAATCTAATTAATAAATCTTTCGAACTAAACCTCTTTAAACTACCTATTTATGTAAGTATAAACATTTAGATTGAAGGTATGATAAGTCCATTTCCGGAAAGATTCCAGTTAACTCAATGTCCCTTAAAGTCTCCAAGCCAAAAAAAAGAGAAGAATTTGGCTAATATTGCGAGAAAACGTAATTGTGGGAGACTACAGTGACCCTAAACTTAAACGTTCTCTTTCGGGTAAAACAATCGATGTTGGATGTTCTAACAATAAAAAAATCTTTCCATAAATCTATCTCTTGTAACGGAATGATGTATAACATTTGTAAGTTCAAATCCCCAATTTGTGTGTGTATTAGACCTACAATACAAAACTTGTAAAATGATTATAAGTCAATAAAAAATTGTGTCATATCGCCCCATCTAAATCTGTAGATTTTATCATTTCTCAAATGTCTCAAAGAATGTTTCCAAAAAAATACTCTATAGACTTTAAGTACCTTAACCTCAGGCAATATTTACATTCCAAATGCAACGAGAAGAAAATCAGAGCCGGAACATATTCTGGAATAACGATAAAACAAACAGGAAATTCCGATCGACTTCTACCAGATAAACCTAAATTCTCCTCTTGTTTTTTTAGTTTGATCGATACGATACTCGCAATCACAATCAGAGCTCTGTATGTCTATAGTCAATACTGGGCTCATCTTAACCCTATTCTCGGAGGGTATAGACCCAACAAAGAAAAGCATCAAAGTTGCATATCATCACATTCATTCTTATTCCTACCGCATGCATGCCTTCATATGCCTTCTAAAACCCACTCCCTTTCCTCCAAGACGTTCCCATTCCCTTACGTTGTTCGTTGTTGTTTGCAGTGTTCATTTTTTCTAAAGCAAACAATATTGTTCGTTTGAAATTCAAAGCAAAAAATCTCAATCCAATACCATTTTCCTTTTGGATTTATCTTTCCTTTAAGAATTAATGCTGACTCTGATTCAAAGAAAAGGCAATACCGAAATCCTACAAGAAAACTGACAGATTTGACAAGATCAGTTCCTAAGTCTTTGAAAAAAGGAAGCAGGTAAACATAAACAGACTAGAGGAAATCACTCGTTTTCCGATTTTCTTCAAACAAGTCAAAGCAGTTCAATCAAGTTTATTCGGCTTTCAAGATAAACTATATTTCTAATCATAGTCTGACGTTATTTATCTTACAAGGGAAGCGTAGAAAGTGGTAAACGATATTTTGTGTAATATATATTGGATAAATATTCTTCTGAATGGTATTATTTTTAATTTGACATATTTGAAGCTTTTCTTGTCGTTAGGAGGGGCTTACGGCTTACACTGGTTGCTCCAATATCTTATTTTTCATTTTAGTGGATCTTTAATAATCCCATCAGATATCTTGTTTTTTGCATCACGAACCCATCTGCCATGTACCCTTGTCATGCTCAACTCGTAGTAACGTTCCAAGAATATATATTGCGAAACGTTCATTAATTTCGGCAGGATTGCGGTCTTTTTTTCTGCAACCAACTTTACAATACTGAATTCACTGGAACATGCCAATAAATCCGTTTTGACGTTTCTCCAGAAAAATAACATCATTCATTCTAGTTAAAGTCGTGTTAGATAAAAACACGTTGTTCTTCTGTGGTTTTAACGCTGCCAACACAGATTAAATTTGTGGGTAACTCTTTTCTCCAGAAAATATGGTTGGTCGCTCGAGCAAGGTAGATGGAGGAGAGAGTGGAGCTACCACGACTACAGGAGGAGGTGAGGATAATACGGAAATGTTGGCCAGGGAAGAATGTTCTCGACTAGCAAGGCAGCTACGTCTAATGGAGAATGACAAAAAGGCTTATCTGGAAGAATCAAATGCTGCCATTGCTCAGCAAAAGTGAGTCAAAGGAACAGCTTCTTTGAAATATAACGCCAGAGAAACTTGCTCTAATGACATTGTTTCAGGAAAGCGATCAAAACTTTGGAGGACGAGAACAAGCAAATTGAAGAGGAGCTTCGTTGGTACACCACCAAGAGAAATGAGGGCATAGAAAGGTCACATTGGCAGAAGGTAGAATCCCTTCTGAACACGTACGTTTCGATGGAGACCCAAGTCAAAGAAGAGACTAGGATTATTGCCGAGGTGGAGAAGAAACTAGCGTCCACAGCGTTTCGTGGGAATAAGCTTAAAAACAAGATTGAGATTACAGCAAATGAGTGCGTCATTCCTTCAACTGGTGGGGCGGGACCGGAGGTGACAAAGCTGGATAAGCTGTCCCCAGAGCAATATGACTCGAAGGAATATACGACCAAGAAGAAACTGGAAACTGTAATTAAACTCACACGTCTATAGACTTTAGTGTCACGTTCCTCAAACCTGGAACGTAAACTGACTTTGAGAAGAAATATAAAACCCTTTTTGTTTGAAAGGTGACCTCCCAATTTGACTCGGTTGTCGCAGAAAACTCTTCTTTACGTAGCAATATAGATCAGCTCCTACAAGAAAATATTGTCATCATGAAGAGATGCCAGAGTCTGGAGCAAACTGCGAGAAAGAACAAGGCCCTAATAGATGACTTGGTTGATGAAGCCACTGCAGCGTATGATCAGAGGTCAGTAAAGTACTTACGTTTTTTTATACTTTTCCGTTTCCCTTCTAAAATATTTACTTAATTTAAATACCTACTTTTCTCCATCCAATCTCGGAGCTTATATGGCCCTAGAGTCGCAGAGATTTCTCCAGTGATTTGTCTCTCCAAAGTAATTCAATTACCGTAATACGCCCTAAAAGCGTCTTAAAGTACTTTTTAGCTTTGGAGGACTGCGTCATTTGGGGAAATTAAGTAGAAAATGTTGAAATGAGAAAACTCAGTAGACATAGCCTACTTTGCAATACGCTTGCTGCACCGTTACTCGTTACCATTACGCTATAGCTATACGATTCAATTTAAAGATTTCGATGGGATATAAATAGGTGCATTAAGTTTAGACGAAACTACTTTTTGGTGCCAGTGCTGCTGCACTACAAGGGTAATACAACCTCCCTTAATATCTCTGCGGGAATGGTGATACTTACTGGCGCTTTTATGGGCACTATGGTCATGAAAATCATGATCATTAAGGGAAAGAAAAGGAATGAGACTGGAGAGTGGAGTATATATGGAAATGGAAGAAAACGGACGAGGTTTTTCTTCACGCTCTCTGGTGACACATCCCATCTTCCCATTCCGTCTTTTCCTAAGACATCAACTTTATTTTTGATAATGGTGATGTGATCTCCTTAAAAAGCACGGCTCGTTTCACCTCCATTTCGTTAGC
>JAANSQ010001424.1:0-15234 GCA_036850885.1 Lepidocyrtinus dapeste
AAAAAAAACAGCTTAATTTTTTTTTGTTGTTGGCAGGCATTCGCTCATGTACTTTACCTTTACACAAACAGCTACACATTATTGCATTGTATGCATTCATAAAATACACAATTGGATCCATCATCAACATCACCATTATCATTTAAAGTATATAATGCAATACGCACAAATCAGAAGACATGGGATCAGGTAAAAAACTAACTTTCAAATTTTTTTTCATGATAATACTATCCAACCAACAATAGATGAATTTGCACAGGTATATTACGTATGGTAGTGATAGAAATGAAGACGTGAAAATAACATCGGCGGTATGCCAGAAAATCGACAGAGAAGAAAGGAACTAGCTAAGTCACCGCTTCTGCTAAATATTTCACTTCTACTGCTCTATTTCTGTACTTAAAAAAGTATACAAGAAGCGAAGAAACTCATTTCAAACTGTGAAATATTTACTTAGCCATTCAGCCATCACTCATTTCATTACTATAACATTTCCAGCTCATTTATATAGATCGATTTATTACTCAACTGAATACATTCAATTCTATGAAATTTACTAAAAAGCATGTCGTGTAAAAGGGTTGTTCCCAAATTTCAATGAACTTTAAACTCAGACATTGTTTACATAAACCTCGTGAACTTTTCCATCTCCCAGTCCCAATCCCAACAAAAATACACGTACAGACAGACAAACCAGTAAAGAAAGGGTACATGTCAATCGGGAAAAGTAGGTAGTGCAGGAATATCATCTCTTCTTCTGCATCAGTAACCATTCATATCAGGGCTTTTTTCCGCTGCTACACTAAAAAACAAGACTCAAGACTCTAGCTGCTGAAATAGCTAAATGCATGTTATGTTGGCATGGCACAATACACTAAAACGTGACATACTACATCCCATACTTAATGGAAAACGGAGAAGATTCATCTTCTTTATATGAATATGAATGTAGTTCAAGTGTAAAAAAGTAAGATTGTGTTATTCAAGTAGAAGACAGATTACATTATGAATACATAATGTATTATTTATACAGGCTATATACAACCGCTTCTTTTTATGCTGTGCTACTACTATACTCTCGGTCTCACCATCAAACCATCATTCTCCTTTTTGTATCATTATCACTATAATCCTTTCTCACTCACTCGGACTAATAAAAAAGAAGAATAGAAGAAAAGAGAAGAAAAAAAGGATACTTATTCACACAATCGTAATAATAACTGTTACTCGCTTTGCTATTGCACTATCACGTACATACAATACATGCACAGATATAGAGAAAAAAAAAGTTTTGTATTCTTATTTACTGCCTTTCTATATGAACCTCTACTCTTCTTCTTGTGCTACTCCTACTATACAGGTTTTTTTTTCGCGAAATAAGCCTCTCTTCTTCTGCTTGTAGTTTTTCAAGTGAGCAGAAAAGGAGTCATATTTTTTTAGCAAATGAGAGTTAAAAGAAGAGTGCTTTCAAGAGACAGAAGGCTAAGGCTCCCATAATCATAATTGTAATCACCATTTTATCAACATTATCAACATCATTGCCATCGTATTATTATCATCATCATTTATTGTTATTATTAATTTTTTTTCTTGTGCATCCTGAATCTCTTTGAAACGAAGGTGAGTGCTTCACGGTTACTGAAAGGAATACCTGACATTGCAAAAAAAAAACTATTATCTCCTCGTATAGATAAAAATATATATATAAATTATATATATTCTGATTGCAACATCATCCAGTTATATTTTTTGAAGCGGGCCGCAAAAAAAAAGTAATTTTAATCAGATTTAAATACTCGAAACTTTATTTCGAAAGTGATAAAGTGATCGTAACAGGGAGGAGGGGAGGAGATAAGATTACGTATTTATTGGATTTTTTTAGCGGATGCTGTAAAATCCAAGTGCAGTATTGAACTAGCAATAAAGATTTATGCTCTATTGAAAACGGTAGAGTCAATAGATGATGACGCAGCGTCACTATTGTTTTCCAATTTATCGTAGTCCAAGTACAAGGTGAACAGTTTACAGTCGTCATTTTCTAACGTTGGTGGTGATGCTGATATGGAGCCTTATTCCTTAAACTTTGAAGTAACTCGAAACTTGAGAATTAGGGTTCAAACATGAGTTCAGTTTTATTACTGTGATTGTGATTAGGTTGAAAACAGTGAATGAGTTTAAGCTTTAAATAGACCAAAATGAATGAATGGTCTACATAGAGTATACAGCGAGCGAGGGAGAGAAAGAGAGACAGGCTGGCAGACAACACTCTCGTCGAATTGTGATTTGTGTGAGACGGAAGTAGTGCTGTACTGGTGGTCATGTTGTTATCATCGCATCGTCCGTAGCCCGTACCTAAAAACTGACTGACATACCTATTTTTCTCGGACTTGTTAAATTTTTTACCTTTCAATATCAAAATTATTGAACTGGACAAAACACACCACACAAATATTGTCTCGGCTGGAGTAGCTATATAATTTACTCGTCAAATCCATCACACTGCCAAAGGACAAACTCAGCATGTTCTATTTTTGCGAGCGTGTGCTTCGCTGGTAAATAAACAGTTCAGTTTCGAGTTTGCTTTCTTTCGTTCGAATTAAAGGAGTTTTGAGTGGCATCCTTTTTTGACGAAATTAAGTCACGCACAAGAAAACAACCACCTTTATACAATTACAATACGTGTATATTTTGGATAGGCACAGACTTGGACAAATCAGATAAGAAAATATAGTTTTTTGCGTGAGAGTCCAATCAGTACTATACTCAATGTAATACTTTTCGTCGCTTCCAGTTTCGAGACTTATTGGCTCGTAGAAAGAGAGATTCTCGTTTTTGGTAAAGAAACTGAACAGAGATAATCGGTATTATTACGCAACGTTTGTACACTCAGTATTTATATTGTTTATTTGAACTACGCTGATTCTCTATATTTACTGTCTGTGATTGTGAAAGAGTGCACGAGGAAAGTACTACAAATTGTTTTGTATTTACGACTTTGTCTACACGGACCTGAAAAAATAAATAAAAAAATGCTCATTCGATGTACACAATTAAAAAAAAACTTATTTACCCTGAAAAATACATTTTTTTTACCAGAGCAAACTTTAAAATATATGCATACACACTGATAAGAATGTCAATTGATTAGTGCAGAGCTAGTGTTATTTTTGATCCAGGGATATGACTCGTACTAAAATCATTGCAGCCTGTAAATGATTAGGGTTTGTTTGGTCTGTGAAGTAGGCAGTGATAAGAAACAAGCAATTATCAAAGCTATCTTGAAGTATGAAAGCACGATATCAAAGTTGTGATCGTTTTTATGATGGTTGTGTGCATTTTGGATAAACCAATCGTTGCACAAATACTGATACATAGTTTCTCTTGTAATTGGCAGTTAAGTGTTAGCTAACGTGTTTATTCATCCTGACAATTTGGAGTGCGTGCATGTTTTAAAAAGCCTCACAAAACTTCATAACTTGACACTGGTCAACGCCACAACGTTCCTATATAAAAAATTTAAGAAAACTAAAGTGTAGCGTAAAGCTTTAATGTTTAAAAAAAGAAGTCTAAAAAGAAAACAAATCTATTCAGTGCTCAATGCCATCCATGGAATCGACCTATGCTGCGGAATCACAATTGTTTGAAAGCACATGAAAAAAGTAAGTGATTGCGTTTGTGAGTTGAAATGAAGGGAAGCGTAACGTGGCTTTACAATTACTCGAATGTTTATTGCAGTGGAAGCGTGAGTTGGACATGGAGCCAGGCGATCTAAGAATTAACTCGAGATTGAGAGAAGAAAGCGGTGTCCCAAAAAGCTCCCCCGGTCCCTCGTATCCAAGCGAAGGACAATCCGTCCTTCACTTTCGAACCAATGTGCGACCACCGGTTATTACTGATGGTCGACTCCATCACATGCACTCGCAAATCCCAGGTGGGAACCCTCTTATGCTTGATAGGAGTGAACCGGTGAAAGTATGGAGGGACCCTAGTTTGGTGAACTCTGGAGAAATACGTCATGTAGTCTCCATGCAACATTACCCCCCTCATCCAATTATGCCCCATCCGAGTGTCAGTGCAGGTGTGAATTTATACCATCATCATCATGACAATAAACCAATGGACACGTCTAGTCGCGGTATGCCACTTCCCGAAGGGTTACGGGGCCGAGCGCCTATTGTCTACGCTCCCCCACCACCGCCACCTCAACCTGGTCCATCTGTCCCTAAACCATCGATGGAGCCATGGCGTGGTGGAATGGTACCTGGTGGAGTGGTTCCTGGTGGAGGAAGCCATAGTGGAGCGGCACATAGTGCAGCAGGTCACGGTGGTGCTGGTCCTAGTGGGGCTGGGCATAGTGGAGCGGGGCATAGTATACCTGGTCCAAGTGGATCGGGTCATAGTGGGTCGGGTCACAGTGTAGCTGGTCCCAGTGGAGCGGGACCTAGTGGTTTAGCTGGTCCTAGTAGTGGAGGGAGTCATAGTATAGCGGGTCCAAGTGGAGCTGGTCCTAGTGGGGTGGGTCCGGGAGGGGGAATGATACCAACACCACCACCGCAGTCACCTCAGTGCGGGTAAAACTACATTAAATTAAATATTATGAAATCCTGAGTTCGGTTAATCATATTAAATAATTTTTTTAATAAAATATTTTAGAAGTTCGAAAGATGTCCGAGTGAACGTTTCAGGGAAAAGTACCGTTGAACAAGCCGTACATGACCACTTCGTGGAAAGTTTAAGACTGGCTCAGCTTAAAGGAACTGCTCCACCGCCGCAACCTCAATCTGTTCCTATTGTGAGACCGGAAGAACGACTGAATTCTCATCCAACTCTTCCACATCCCTCCATGCAGCAGCAGCGGTACTATCCTCCTCCGCTTCCCGATAAGCGCATGCACGGTAATCATTTATTTATTTTAAAAACGAACCAAAGTTGATTTTTTATTCAGTTTTTTTTTCAGTAAATAAGCGTTGGATGTTATTAATTGTAATAATTGTTTTAATTACAGAAATGCCGACCACTTCAGCTCAGCAGCAGTTGATGTATCAGATTCATCAACACCAAGCACAAGCACACCAACAACATCAGCTTAAACAAGAGCTCCCTGCGCCTCCTCCACTTCGCAGTGAAGGTCCATATCGTGGAGGCCCCGTGCCTGATGCTATCCGTAAACATCAAATTTACGGTGCTCCAGAAATAATTGCTAGATCACATGTCGAGTCTGCCGCTGCTCAGCAACAACAAGCTAATCTGAGGTATGAGCATGAACAAATGTCTAGGCTAGAAGTACACCCATCAGAAACTAGCGTTCGCTATCAAAAGCTCCCTCCTGCTCCCACCCCACCTCGTCGCCCACCCACTCAAAATGAGTTTCAGCAACAACATGAGCGTAACAGAAGTCCATTTGGAAAGCAGGGCACTCCAACCGTGTCTCCAAACTCATTTCACATGTATCCTCAAGCGCACATGGGTAAACATAAAGTGAACAGCCCCGCCCCACCTCATATTTACGGGAAGCCGGGACCCTCGTCTAGATATGACATGTGTGGGGATGCAGCTTCCCCGCTCTCTTTGACCTCAAAAGGTGGAATGACTCGCCCTTCTCAATCTTCCCCAAGCGCACATTCTCATGCTAGCCCTACTCTTCCCCAACACGACGTAAGAAAGACAGATGTCGCGTATTACATGTACAACAATGGTCCTCCAGGATTTCAACCATCAATGTCTCCCCAAGCACATATGCATGCTATTCAAACTCAACCATTGGACTTGGGAGGGAAGCGCAAAATTGATGAGGAAGTGTACAAAGGACCTATTCCAGAGTATTCAGATCATACCCCGATAAAACCAACAAGTTACGGATCTCGTAAAACTGTTGATGATCCGAGGCCTCCGAGACCTCCAAACCACATCAACAGCAGTAGCAGTATGAGTCATAGTCCTCTCCCTTTGTCACTCACGGTTGGTGAAGCTCCTTCAAAGCGTAAAATGGAGGAAGCACATTTTCCCTTGCATCTCGATACCAAAAAATTAAGATATGACGTCCCTGTGACGTCAGGTGCTGCTAATTATGTTATGTCAAGGAAAGAGCTAGAAATGAAGCCTAATATAACGATATCACCTCACGAGTTTATTGTGGACAAAAGTCGCGTCCAGGTTGACAATCATCATCAACATCATCCGCACCACCTCCACCATCAAGTACCATTGTCGTTGATAGTTTCGCATACTAGTGATATTAAAGCTCCCAGACCGGAGTCCGCTCCGTCTGTACATCATTACCAACAACGCCAAACCCCACACCCGCAACCCTCAACTTCGCTTCCACCAATGGACATGAAGAAGCTGAAACCTATAGTTTCAATCGGTGTCTCTTCCCTACGTTCTGAGACTGCTCCACAAATGACTGCTTTACAAATGACTCCACCTCAAAGAACTCCTCCTACGCCAGCACCTCCCTCTGCAACTATTACCTCGACGGTTGTGTCCTCTCCATTGTGCAATGGAAAACATAAAGAAAATAATTCGGTGGTGGGGGAAAACCGACATCTCACTCCCACTCCAGAGAAGAAACCCGAACCTGAGAATAATGCTAAGGTTGTGACTTCGACGACGAGCTCTACTACACCTGCTTCGGTGAATCCTGCTCCAGTAGTCTCATCTCCACCGACTATTCAGAAAATGCCCAAGAAAGCTTGGGCTATCCAGTGGCACGAGGCAGATTGTGCAAAGTATGAAGAGGCCAACGCGGTATCCACAACGACTCCAAACACATCAGCAAGTGGTAGTGGCGGTAGTGAAGCGAGTTTCTGTTCTAGTTCCAGCTCCGCCATTGCCTCCACCAGTGCTAATTCTTCAGTGGCGAAAATTACGGAACAGAAAACTCCCGAGGAGTCCACCGAGAAGTTAGTCAATGGACACGTGTCCACAACAAGTGATGAAGGGGAAACAAAGCCTGTCATTGGTAATTCATCCTCCCAATCCGTAAACGGTTTTGGAAAGGAGAAGATTAACGAAAGTGATATTGGATCGGAAAATGAGTCTGACAATAGTGGTAAGGACAAAGGCTTAACGACTGATTCTGGTAGTTCTCCAAAGAAAGCAGGTCGCAAGGGGAAAGACACTGTTGGAGGGCAGGCACTAGCGTTACCCAAGCCTGATTTAAGGAAAGATGGACTCTGCAAAAGGCCTCCTGTGAGCCAACTCAAGAAGACTGGTGAATCTTTTATACAAGCTGAGACCTGTAATAGAGTAAATCCAAAGATTGGCAAATGTAGAGAATGTCGGTGGCATCCTTCCGGCAGAGGGTCCAAGAAACAGAGCGGAGCTTACTGTAGATTTTATGGCTTCCGTAAACTACGCTACACCAAAAGTGGCACTCTCACTGTGGCTGGTTTCTCCGATCCATTTACTGATCCATCCAAGGTAAAAAAAAATAATAATATAAATTAGGTCTGATCAATCTATTTATTCATAATACTTATTAATTACGTTTTAATAGATTACGGAGCATGATCAATTTCGCCTGTGGCTTCCATCCTCCAACCCACCTGTGGAGTTAGATGTGGTCATGTCCAAGTTCCTACTTTCCCAATTGTGTGAACAGTTTTGTGATTTGGTCCGACAAGAAGAAGAAGCGCGTTGTCTTGTATGCACACAAGAGTCTTCGACGATCGTGTGGAAACCTCTGCTGAAAGGAGTAAGGGAGATGTGTGACGTGTGCGACACGACCTTGTTTAACTTCCACTGGGCTTGTGGGAAATGTGGCTTTGTAGTCTGCTTGTCTTGCTTTAAAGCGAGGAAGACTGAAAGCGAAAACGGACACGTAAGCTCAAAATCTAAACATTAATTATTTATAGTACGCGGTATATTGGTTGGGCTATACTTAGTCTATATGTTTCTTTGCAGATACCAGAAAACACTGGAAAGGATCGGGACGAATTCCAGTGGCTTTTATGCTCGAATCGATGTGCTCATGAACTGGATAAACTAATGCTAGTCCAGACTATCGCGGGGGATGCTCTTACTGAATTGAATCAGAATGTGCATGGAACATGCACGGGATGGGAGATTTCTTTGAAGTGTGACTGCAAACTGTTGAATGCGATCGCAGAGGGAAAAAATATTTCAGTTAATCTCCCTGTTGAGTCAGACAAGGTAATGAAAAAATAAAAAAATATATATGCTTTTAAGTAAAATAGAAGTAAGTTTGTCTTACTAGATCTTGATTGTTAAATTGAAATTAATTTTTGGTCTAGAATTCGGAGGCAACCAATGAGATTAAGCTGGAGGCTCAGGAAAGGGGTTATAAGTCGTCAGAAAATGTAAGCTTATTGAGGGTAAACTGTAGCATTAAAGTGTTTTGTTAACTTGAATTAATGATATCTGTGATTTTACAGGATTTGTTTAAGACTCTCAAAGCAAATGAGGAAGAACGCGGTGCTCACGAGGGGAAAACCTCAAACGGTTGTAAAGCAACTGACACTAAAGACTTGGAATACTTTAAGCGGCTGAAAACAAATGACAAGCTGATCAGGAGGAAGGAATTCATATTTGATAAGTTTTTGGCACATGAAAGCTCAAAATTGTACCCTAAGGTTCAGCACTCCTGGCTTTGTAACGGTAAACTACTAAGACTGCTCGATCCCCGTTGTCCAGAAAACACTGCAATATTCCATGAATTATGGAAGCGAGGTCAACCAGTGCTGGTTTCCAACGTGACAGAGAAATTAGATCAGGGTTTGTGGACTCCAGAGTCCTTCTCCAGGGATTTGGGAGACTACAAGAGTGATCTTGTGAACTGCATTACAGGAAAAATTGTTCCGAATCAACAGATGAAAAAGTTTTGGGAGGGATTCACCAGCGTGACTAAACGCTTAAGGGATGACAAAGGAGAACCTATGATATTAAAGTTGAGGGATTTTCCACCAACCGATGATTTTGCACAAACACTACCCTCCAGATTCCAGGATCTTATGGGGGTACTACCACTCCCTGATTATACTTTAAGGGAAGGAAAACTAAACATGGCCTCCAGGTTACCCATAGAGTTCATGAAATCCGACCTAGGACCCAAAATGTATATTGGGTATGGAGCTGCATTGTCGCCCGAGAAGGGCACTACAAATCTGCATCTGGATATCTCCGATACCGTTAACGTACTAGTGTATAGCGAGCCACCGCAAGACACCGAACTTGTAGAACACAACAAAGGTAATGCAAACGTTGCAAAAACATTGAGATTGTGAGGCCATGCAGATCAATTTAACTTAATCGGATTATAACTTAAACTTTTTACAGCCGTGATGAATGCGATAAAAGAATCAGACTGTGATGTGGTTACCATTAATCGAGTAATACAAAATAAAGAAGTACCTGGTGCTATTTGGCATATCTATGATAAAGCGGATGGAGACAAAATTAGGAATTTTCTTAATAAGGTTAGACATTCATTTCATAATTGCAGCTGGCTCTCTTTTGAAAACGGGAATTAAATTATTTGTTTACTTAACAGGTTGCAATCGAGAAGGGTATTCAAGTGGGGCCACATCATGACGCAATTCATGAACAAAGCTGGTACCTAGATAAAAAGTTGCGTCACAGGCTACAAAGTGAATGCAACATAAGTGGTTATCCAATCCTGCAGTTTGCAGGGGACGCAGTATTCATTCCCGCTGGCGCTCCACATCAGGTACGACCTAAATAATTTACTATTTCAAATAAATTTTTTAATTCTCTTGAATTGGAATTTTATTTTTTCTAATTTGTTTTGTTAAAAGGTGTGCAATCTACAAAACTGTATAAAGGTAGCTGAAGACTTCGTCTCGCCGGAAAACATTAGTCACAGCTTTTATCTGGCGGAAGAAGAGTACCGAAATTTAAGGCGTACGCACAGAAACCATGAGGACAAGCTGCAGATCAAGAATATAGTGTATCACGCGGTGAAGGATGCAATTAGTGTTCTGTTGCAAAACAAAGAAAAGTCTGAAAACTTAACTAAGGACACAGGAGGACACCATTCGAATACATTTCCCAAAGACTGTTTACTTCAGCCGAATACCTCGCCAAGAGAACTTGCTCCTGTCGTCTGAAAATTCTCTCGTGTGACCTAGATATGGAACTGTACCTTTAATTTTTTTTAAAAAAGGAAAAAGAAATATCTTGGTATTCATAACCGTAATTTAAGGTATATAAAATATTTCTCCATTTAATTTTGTACATATTTATTCAGATTGCTACATAGCTTTTGAAATCGTCAGCGGAAACCCGACATAATATTGGTCGATCTCAAGTCTCATGAAACACCCTTTTTATATGTCACACTCAAGTCGTTCTTGTTTCCTAGAAAAAAAATACATGGACCAAGGGGCACAGCGCAATCGCGCGCGCTAAATCGAATTCAATTTAGAATAAGTAATAGTTAGCATAAACCCGTCATAATAACTTAAGCATTTTGTTATTTAACATTTTATGGTCTTTCTTAACTGCTTGAGAAGCACCTACCTACCCACTATACCTACCTATCTATTCGTACCTCTAATCCTGTAATGATGATAGCTCATCAGTACTAAAAGGAACTGGAAGCATAATAAGAAATGTATAGGTGGATACACTAGTAAACCATAGGAAGGAATAAATCGTATGGAAACAAAATACCTTTTATATATTTGCCTACATGTATATTTATAATTTATATACTTACTCTTAATCAACACTCAACAAATAATTTATGTAACGTTATTCTCTAGCAGTTCAAGGACTTACTTGTTTACGAACTTTTTTATGTTATTATTTTTTTGGATTGCTTTCGAACTTAGGTCTAAGGTTAATGTTAAAGTTGTTGTTTTTCTCTACAGAGTACTTTTCATAGAAGTATAAAATTTAAATAAGCTCTATTTTTATTAAAGCTAAAGAACTGTTCGAATGTGTTACAATTTGTACCTCTAAACTTTACAGTAAGAGAATCAAGTCGCTTTAAGAACCTCACAGATTTAGCGATTCGCTCCGAGATAAAATATTTAAGATACCAAATATATACATATATCGATATATCGTGGCTGGAAGTATTAAAGAAATCAAAATGTGAATGTAATCAAAGAAACACTTTAATCAAGGGAAAGAGGAATCAAGTAGGATAATAGCATACAAAATAGTGTTTTCACGTATTCAAAGTATGAACAGACCAAGTATTTGAAATATGTTTACCTTCACAAAGAAAGCAAGCTGTGGAACATACTGTATGTGTACCTAGCATAATCCAAATATGGAAGTTTATTCCGACTGTACAGCATATTATATCAGTTAGGAATAGACTTGTAATGCGTTGTGATTTCTTCTTTAATGTAATTGAGATGTAATGAATGAACGACTTTAATTGTCATCTGTAAATTTGGGAACATGTGCACGGTAGCGCTTAGTACTTAATGAAACGAGTGTCCCGAGAGCAAATATCCGAAGAGTACTTTATATATTATATATTTAATGAAATATATTTAAATACCTAACATGATTCTTGGAGATTTCCTCTCGTTTTCAAAAAGCCAACCAAAACAAAAAAAAAAACAAAAAAAAAAATATTTTTCGGAGCTAATACATTTAAATGTGAGTGGAAATTACAGAATAGGCAGAAGCGTCCTGTAAACAGTGATCTTTATATTCGAATTGCACCCATCATCAGATTTTATATAAATTGTATATAAACTACGAACCATTTTTTGTTTATAGAATCGAAATAACCTTTTGTTTTCGTTTTTAATTATTAAAATCATTACGCGAGAAACAATTTAGAATATTATAATGCGCTACAATTACAAAAAAAATATATATATTTTAACTGAGATTTTCTCGATAATCAAATAGATAATACATATTTTAAAAAAAATATTCGCTAACTTAAGTGTAGTAAACACGTAGAAGATTGTAACCTAGAACGTGTAATATAGTTTAATATGTGTACAATTACCGAGATGGGAGTACATTTATTTAAAAAAAATTGTTTTTTACTGTAATACATACACATTATGTAGGACCTGTTGCTAATTTCTTTTGTAAAAAAATATATATAACAATGTATATTATATATGAACACTATTACGAAAATTTGTTTTTAAACATAACTATTACTACTTGATAGTAGCTGGAAACGTTACAAAAACAACTAGCGTCTTAATAAAAATATTTGTTAAAAACGATGAGATGTTGATGTCGTTGATTTATTGGGGCTGGTAAAAAATGGGATATTTTAGTAGTGGTTTTAATTTTAAGGTGTTATATTAGTAGCATAAAGCTTATATGCATAAATTGTGGTGTAATTTTTAGACTGACTATTCCAATTTGTAGATTGCAGCGTTCTTCACCTTCAGAAAAGCAATGGCGGAAGTTTGATAACGCTCCCACGTCAAAAACTATCCCTTCTCTTTGAGTTTAACCTTCATATCATGTTCGTGTTAGTTTTATCCCTATTCATACAAACGAAAATATGCAACAATTTTGAGAAATTATATCTTTTACGCATTGGACACTGACATGAACAAAGTGGTATCAAAGTATCACGGTACAGCTCGGTACGGCGCGTCGAGTGTCAACGCAGCGACGCGACAAACCATTCGTACGCTGACTTTCTTGTTGCTCTTGATTTTATCAAAGAGAGATCAAGAAAACGTAACACTTTGTTTGCCAAAAGAAAAGCCACAGATGGAAAGAATTTCATTTTATGGGCCAGCTGTAAACATACTACATAATGGTATACTTGTAATTGCATCCTTTCTAAATTTCCAACATCGTACAGTCATTTCTTTGCCTTGTCTCTCATTTATGATCTTGATATGGTATTAAATATCAACAGTTTTTTGCTTAGATAAAGTTACTGGAAATCTCTCGAGGTCTTAGCTTGGGTCACGCGGAATGCAAATAAACATAAACACTAGATGCAATTAATAATAAAAAAAATGTACACATGAAAGAGCTGACTTAAGCTGAGTTGCAGTTCCAGTGTAATTTCTTTGATACATTATGACATTATTGAAAAAATGAACGGTCTATGAAGTCAAGGGCGTATAATAACTATATCACAAAAATTATACAGAAAGATAGAGAAAAAGCAAAAAAAAAGATGAGGATTACTGGAATTTGGAATGTTTATGATTCATCATCAAATGATCATAAAGTGCCATATAACCTAATGGTATCGGTATGTCAGCACGACACAATTATCCTTCGTAATTTGATTCAATAAAGTTTAGCCTTTGAGAATGTGTGAGAGGCCCATATGGAAAGATGTGGATTTGGATGAAATAACAATGGCACTTTTTAAGATGATCACAAGCATGGGTCATCATCATATGGATCATTTTTAACGTGAGAAGAATCACCATACATTGTTCCGTAGAGATGAAAGATCGAGATGATCTAACTCAGCTCTTCCTACTGCGCGTATTGAACAGGACGAAAGTCGTAGCTTAAGCTTATTGCAATTTTAATTGCTTGCATAACAAAGACTTGTGCAGGTCTATAAGACGGCTTAACAAAATTTTACTGTCGATTGTACCCCACTCCCCCGTCCCAACAATACTGCTGTTGTTGTCTATATGGTGCTTTTTTTTGCAAAATTTGTTGTTTTCAGAGGATAAGTTTATAGTGTAATTAACAATTGATTGAGTTATCTCATGCGTTACATTAGTGTCTTGGCAAAATGTAGGGTTCAACTATAATTCACAGATTTTTGTATTGATAAAGAAACATAACACGTTAGTTCGCAACAAAGTCAAACAATCATTGATTTGGTTGACTACCTCAGTTGACTACTGACGAAAGCAACTTGAAAAATACAAAAATACAGTACTTGAGGAAGGAAGCAAACGCGTGTAGGTATTCAGAAAAAAATTACATGTACACAATGTTGTTATCGTGAGTAGGGAAAACACTGCACTAGTTTACAGTTTAATCCAGTATTATCTAAATATTTTAGACTTAAATAGTCTACAAATCCTGCATATTGTTGAAATTTTGATGAAGTGTGAAAAAATTCTAGCTAAGGTTGAATTGATAACTGTCCTTTTATCAAAAGTAGATGACAGTTTAGTGACAAAAGGAAGTTTAAATTTAAAACATTAGTACGAAACCTGAAAATATGGTATACTAGTAGAATAATCAAGGTAATATTGTTCACTACAAAAGTTCAAGTGATTCAGCCTGTCACACATTTAATCAACTTTGGTTCTGGTTGAGTGAACAAAGCTTCATGAAAATAATAGATTAAAGTTTACAATCATCACAGTCGTAGTTACTCATTAAGTTGAATAGTTGGAGTCGCTTCTTGCAGCAGTCATTTTAGTAGATAAGGTGAGGATATATGAATTATACAATGTTTCAACGGTGTGTTGATTTAAGATGTTTAAATTAAGCTTCTTATTGTTATAGTGGGCTGGGAATTCATAACGTCATCAGAAGTCCGTCCATGGTCACCCTGAACATTCAATTTATTTCTAGCTCAATTTCTGGATAAATCAAGAGACCGTTACTTAATTTACGGTAATGATGCCTTCAAGGAACATCCCAATTTCCCTGAATACTAAGAGGTATTTTCATTTTATAAAATCTGAGTAAATCGTATCCAAATTTCGAGCGTTTAGCGTAAGTTAGTGCTAAAAGTTAAGTAACTTTTTTTGACCTCTTGATTTTTAGTATTCTTCCACTGGAACGTGGGAAACTGCAGTCTTAGGGAAATAGGCTGTGGAATAAGGAACTCGTCGATCTCACTCAATCACTTTAATCAATAATTCAAATAATTAATTTACGCTTTAAAACTTTATTCAAGTACATAATGAGCTGTGCCGACCTTTGCGCCAGACTCGGTCGATGGTGCTTCCACTGCTTTCTTAGGTGGCGGTTGTGGATCCGCCCATTTTTCATTTTGAGTTATACAATTGTCTTATGCATTCTCGTACCATCTTTGGTATTTACTTGTTTGGGTCATGAGTGTAGTAAAAAGCAACGTAGTCAGCTTATCGGAGGCGTCTTTGCTTTACTCGCTATACCCATTTCCTTCTGGGAGATCACCCAACACTTGGTTCATTACACGAAGCCGTACCTTCAGAAACATGTTATTCGGTTTGTGAATTCATTCATTTTAAATTATAAATTTTCAAACAAAAATTTAAGTATTAAATATTTTTTTATTTTTAAATAGCATTTTGTGGATGGTTCCGATCTACGCCTTGGATGCTGTAAGTTTAAACT
>JAANSQ010001425.1:0-15226 GCA_036850885.1 Lepidocyrtinus dapeste
AATCTTATAATAAAGGTCCAAGAGCTTATCATGGAACTGTGGCGATAGGCTTCAAAATATACGTGATTGGAGGCTTTGACGGGATTGATTACTTTAGTTCTTGCAGAGTTTTTGACGCGGTCACCAAGAAATGGAAATATATAGCTCCGATGTATAACCGTAGGTGCTACGTTTCAGTGGCGCTGTTGGACAACGACAAAATATACGCTATGGGAGGATATGATGGTCAACATCGACAAAATAGTTGTGAACGATACGATCCATGTAGGTTTACACAAAGAAGCGACCTGGACTTTTTTATTTTTTTTATAAAGCGTTTAATTGTTAGCATGAGTTATGCATCATTGTCTGTTTTTCATAGCCTTGAACCAATGGAATCAGATTTGTCCAATGAACTGTCAGCGGTCTGACGCTTCCGCAACTACCCTCCACAATATCATCTATATTTGCGGCGGGTTTAATGGAGTAGAATGCTTAAATTCCTGTGAGCGCTATGACCCTGAAATCAACCAGTGGACTATGATCTTACCAATGAGGAGTAGGAGATCGGGAGTCTCCTGCATATCGTACAGCGACCAAATCTACGTCGTTGGAGGGTTTAATGGTGTATCAAGAATGTGCAGTGGCGAGAAATTCAATCCAGAAACAAAGTAACCAATCATTTTTAAAACTCGTCATATGATTAGTAGCGGTTCACTCATTTAATCATTTATGACAGCAACTGGACCACGATACCAGACATGTACAACCCGCGAAGTAACTTTGCCATCGAGGTTATAGATGATCTTCTTTTTTGCATCGGGGGATTTACTGGAACATCAACCACTTTCAATGTGGAATGTTACGATCAAAAATCTAATGAATGGTACTCATATCCTCATCAACGTAATCAACCTAATTTTTTCGCTTAGAGTTCATAATTAAATTTCTATTTCAGGTATGAAGCTACAGACATGAACATCTACAGATCCGCTTTAGCAGCTTGTGTCATTCCAGGACTGCCCAATACCAAAGACTACATTCATCCCCACAGGGACAGACTCATGGAAGAAAAACGTCAGAGACTGTTAGTCCTCCAGCAGCAGCAAGGAACTTACATAGCAGACCCTCCAAATCGACAAGAGCGTCAAGAATGATAAATGGGTTCGAGGGAACGGTCTTTGTCTCTTTATTCACCCCATTCTTAAAGATCTAAAACGAACTAAAAAAAACTTCGTCAACTCACTCTCACTGGCCGAACAAATACGGGAGGGGAAACTTGAAAAAATTTCAAAAATATAGCAAACTCCCTCTTCGTTTATTGCATCTATTTTGCGATAAATTGCAACAATAATTTAAGAAAACGGCTACACGTGCCCGAAAAAAGAATAGGCTCCCTCTTACTGTAAATCTTAAGTCTATACCAAAATTCAATGGCTACTAGCAATAAATATGTAGAAAATCTCATGCAGTCTTTAGGAAAATTATTATCGTCTTGTATGTCTTGTATTCTATTGTTTTACTCCTGGATTAATCATTCTCTACAGGATTTCTTTTCATGCAAAACTAAACTTTCCCAACGTCAGACTTTTCAATTTAAAAGATGGAGAAATAAGGAACTCAAATGGGAAATTTTAAAGGATTATTTTTTAAAGGATATTTTTTAATTAAACGAGAAACTTGAAAAATAACGTACGTATTGCGCACTTTCCTTTCATTTGTAATTCAATGGAACGTAACTAAACGGACTAGAAATCTTTTGTTTTAACCTTTTCCTTCTTAAATACGTTGTTTGCTTTTGACTTGAAACTTGAGGTAATTTTGGGAGGAAGGTTCAACCAAAGAAAGTAACTGCACTTGTGTCTTAAGACCACGAAGCCGTCATTCCCACAATTCGTTGGTAAGGCACGAGTTACTTATTACATTCTGCGGGAGCACGTTGAGCTTCCGAAGGTTCTCTGCGTAATGCATCATTTCCGAAGTGACAACTCTGTTAAAATTATAAAAAAAGAAAATCAGCCTCAACTTTCAATGTCTACTCTTCACTGCAATTCATTAATTTTATCACTTTACCCATGTCGTGGTCCACCATCTTTAACAATCCCTAAAGATGCGATTCGCTGTTTCAATCTGGTTCTAAAAATCTTATCAACACGTAGAAACAGGGAGGAAACCTATAGAATAATAAAATGAGTTTGTCGTAATAAAAATATTAAATAAAAGATCTATATATTTATATGATTAATAGGCTTGTAGTATCTGATACCTTAGTTTGACTAAGAACAGATCCTATTGCATCCCTGAACTTGATGATATGTCTTGATACGTTATTTATTGGAGTAGAAGGCACTGGGGGACGAGCTTCCCAGTTTGCCAACTCATTTTCTATAACTTCGCCAATTATAGAGACCATCTTGTTCTCAATGGATTCAGCGTGTCTGCAAAGTTCCAGGTGTACTGTATCCACTTGTTTCAGCTGTGAAATTGTTATTTAGCAAAACGTTTTAAATGGTCGGCACTTTAAAGCTAAAACGCTTAAAACAAACTTGAGCAGGAAACTTACAATGTGCTGTGTTTTTGAGGACTGTAGTGACTTGGCAAACATTTCCCTGACTTGAGTAAGCGAATCAGCGACTAAACAGATACCCCTATAGACTAACACTAAATTGACGACGGTGATGGACTTGCACACTTTGAGCTCCACAGCTCCAGCACCCAAAACAAGATGAGCCGTTCTGGCATTAGCTACACGTAGTAACTCCACTAGACTTAACAATACTTCCGCCGCTCCAGTCACGTTTAATAGATGGGAGTAATCTGCTAGGGCATCTAGGATTACAAAAAACACTTCACATGTGAGCAAGGACTCTTCCTCATCCGGAGAAGAACTCGCAGTGGACGTTCCATTCCCATTCCGACTAGTTTTGGATTCTTTGCCTTCTGAAACGTCCAAGGATTCGTTCGAAGCAATGCTCCCGCTCCTAGATAAAGTCGGAGTAGGTGTACCATTGTCCAGTTCGTCAGAGGCTTTTTGTTCGACAAGAATCTTAATATTTGCTACAGGCCAGTGTTGCTTCACTCGCTCTTCATTAGCTAGTCTCCATTTTTCTCGATCTAAGGCAATGTTTACTATTTCCACTTTCTTTTGATGGAAGTCTTTTATGTATTCTGTAACTTGAGCTTTCATTTCTACTGTAGAGTTGTACCGGAATGACTTTGACGAACCAGAGGGAAGCGTGTGGGCAAATTCTTCTAGACTATGTATATATTCTTTAACAACCTATAAGTTCAATTAGAAAGTTATTGGAAGTTCTCAAAAAAATATGCAAAGTCGGCAACTTATGAAATAAAATTCACCTTAAAAGTAGTGAGAACTTCAACGCGATTATTCCACGTTTTGCGATTCCTAAGCATACTGGAAAATTTCTCGTCTGCGGTTTCTGTAGTCTTTTCTAGTTGCATTGATAACTCGGTAGAGAAGTTGGTGAAGAGTTCAGTTGATATCAAAGGTTCTTCAGATTCCGGTCTGTTGGCCAAACAAACAATAAAATTGTCGCTTTCAAAAAACAACAATGAACTAAGTCTCAGTTTCTCTGAAAGAGACTTACAGGTAAGCTCCAGATACAGGGTTTTCTGTGGACTGTCCAGCAGCCACATTGGCACAATTTTGAAAAAGTAAAATCACTTCCTTGATATGTTGAAGCAACAACACGAGCCTGAGACCTAACTGACTAACCATTTTTAGCCACAAGTCAGTGGATAAAGATGGAATCGTCATGTGTATGGAATTGCTGCCAATTAGGGAATCTGATTTGGAGTCGGATTCTGACACTGCTTCTATCAGCGTTTGCTTGCATGTGGTAGTCATCGCTGTACTTATTTCTTTCGCCAGTACGGTAATAATTGCTGCTACTTTACCCATTCTTAGATGACCGAAAACGATAGATATCAACTTATCCTGAAAATAATTTAAGCAATTAAAGTAAATAAGAACAAGAAGATCCCAAAAAAGGTTTTGCTTTTAATACGAAATAATCACCTTATCACAAAAATTTGTCATGTGCTCAACGGGCCGATTTAGGTCTGCAGATAAGTTTCTCTCCAGCTCAGCTCGCAGCATTTTCTCGATTGCATTTCGAATTTCGACAAGTTGGGAGTCGAGATGCCTAATAAAAGGAGTTGAAATTACAAATACAAATTATTTTAGATTGTAGTAGTTATTCATATAGTGAGCACTCAAAGTTTTAATTTTTTACCTAAAAGCTACTAAACCTTGCAGTTCTTGCTTTAAGACTTCTTGAGTTGTCGTGATAAGGTCGAGAGCACCAACGTAATCAGAATTTCCCAGCAAAGATTGAATAGCGCGTTGAGCCTGGTGTACTGTAGCCATTAATTGCAGCTATAATAGTAAAATAGTCCCACCAACATGTAATTTCGAACAGAGAAAGAGAAAATGTACCGAAAAAAGTTTAAAGACATGTACCTTTTGATACAACAGTTCTAAATTTGATTTTTTCCTAGTTAACTTAATTACAGAAAGAGGTTCAATCACATGTTCCTTTTTAATGTCAACCAGTTCTTGCCTATAACATTCAGGTAAATGGGCAATTAGATAAATACAGTAACGGAGTGGAAAATTATCAAAAGTATTTTCCCAATATTTATATAACACTCAGCTTACTTAATTTGTCGAACGAGTACAATCGCTTTAGACACCTTCTCAGCCACTCGGTCCTGAGTCGACACAGCGGAGAAGAAGGCGGAAGATTTCTTGCTAATCTGTTGAGCCAAGCCTACCTCAACTAAATCCAAATGATGGCTTAACTTGTCCTAAGTAAAGTAAAAAAAACGTCAACTATTCACGAACTTTAAGGATTTATCCCTTCAATTAATATGAAAAATAATCCAATACCTGAACCGATTTAGAAGGCAGTTGATTTCCTTCGATCCCATAAACTTCTCGAAAAGATTCACTATTCGATAGTGAAAAGTTCTGAGTAAAAAATATCTTTGGAATCGGGCTTGCTTCAGATTTAATAATTTGAGAGGCTTCTTTTAAACTAAGCTGCGGAAATAGTTGCTGAAGGGAATTCTGAGTAGGCGATAATGACGCGGAAGAAGACGACTTTCGTTCCTGAAGCTTTCGATAACGCTGTNAGACAAATATAGCCTTCAATTAAAATCTTCTACACCGTTATATTAAAGATATGTACCTTCAGAAGTTTTCTAAAATATGGGACGAAATATGCGTTCGGTACATCCTCCAAAAGTGGACTGGGATTAATGGTCACACTGTCGACAAACGTTTCGCCCCAAGTTTTCGTAAAAAAGTCTCGCTATAATAAAAAAGTTCGGTACAATAATAATATGACCAATTCATATTTCCACGCTTAAGTTATGAATTATACCTGCTTTCCAATTTTTGGGTCGTTCAAAATAGCTGGTAAATTTTGCGAGCATGAATAAGCTGACCAATTGACAGATGCGCTGGGACTCGCAGTTCCAGTGGAACCTCCACTGCTAGTGCTGCTCATCTCTGCACTTTTTACCTTTTGCATTGCATAATAATAATTGCTTTCTTCTACTGACAAGAAGACTGAAGAAGAACCGCAAATTCTCCTTCAACTATCAACTTCGCTTTTCAGCCTCTTCTATCAAATAAATGGAGAAAAACTTTCTACTGATAAGGACGCTTGTGGACGAACAGAAACAATCACAATATGGACTTGCTACATTAATTAACCATTTTATTTTGCCTCCATTACACTATTCTACATACTACACGCATAAATACATTAATAACGAGTTAAGATATTGCAATATATTTTGTAATCACAATCATACTTATCCATCAGCCAATCTATGCTCACTCTACTCATCTATTTCAAACGTAAATAAGCAAGATAAACACTTTGTCTGCTCTATTTATCTACACAAGAACGCACAGCGTTAATAAATATCTTTCCTCTAATAATGCCTCGCCTCGATCAAATTCTAAATAACTTGTTTTTATCAATCAGTCCGTCATCATCATCACCATAAATCACGTAAACATTATAAAGTGCCATAATATCGAGTGAGTAAGTACATTATGCTCTCGTTTGGTACAGTATTAGTGGTGTATCGGTCGAGAAAAATGATGATGAGTTTGCTCATACAAGTTGTCTTGTCATTCTCACACCGCACATATGGTGAGAGAGTACGAGAGGTGATGATGATGTGCCATCATGAGACTATGGCCACATCTGCACTTTTAAAAGACTTTCCATAATCACTGACTTTCAGCTTAAGTCACCTAAAATAAAAATACTAGACTAGGCCTAATTCACCAATTTTTTTAGTGGATTTATCTACTATTATTACTGCTTAACTTCTTGATAAAAAGTTAAACTAAAAAATGTGAGAAAACCAAAACAAACTTTATCGTTGATGCAAACTAACGTTAGTCTATAGCTGTATTGTTTTCCATGCCGTTCAATGAAATATAATGTGAATTTCTGATAGTAAGAAGAATCTTTCATTAGTCCATGCATTAAGATAAGGATAAGGAAAGGACTAATTCCCCGCTTCACCCTTAGATATTAATGGCTTTTTTACGCTTTTCCATAATTTCTTCATAAATTATAGTCCATATGTCGCCAAACGCCCCTGGGTCGGGGTCTGTGTGAAGAATCTTCACTTCATCTATTTGTTCTTGTACGTTTTCGGCTTTCCTTTTATGTGGATTGGTATAGATTGGAACTAGAACTATGGAGAGAATGGAGAAATGTTTAGAGTAGGAGTGAAAATGAGCTGTGATGACGCGTCCGAGAAAATTTAGGGTTGTTTGAATACTACACCGCATCGCTATGAGGCGCTTGAATCCTTTTGAAGAAAGTGAGAAAGCGATTAACGAAATGTATAGAGAGTGATTCCAGAAAGGAGTTTATGGAGCTGTTGCAGATTGAGCTAAGCTTAGAACAAGAACCTACCCCGGTTTTCGTTTTCTCCCTACTTGAAAAAATGCTGATAACAAACTCAACCCGTTGCAGCATAGTTAACAGTATAAATGTACTGCTTTCCAAAACTAGGCTGAATAGAATGAAAACTGGATTCTAGCCTGATCCACTTTTTAACACTCAGTTCTTGCCTGTAGTCCTTGTCTTTCGTCGTATATAAAGCAAAGGAAATTGTTTCCTTCCCGTAGCGCTCACTAATATTTCCTCAGTGCACAAAGGAGAAACTAGTTGCTGCTTTCTCCTGACAGCGTGGGTTACCTTTTAGCTCAGCTCCCTGCTTTTTTACTACTTTTGTTGCTGGAAAAGTCACTGAATTTACTCATTTGAAACATTCTGGACAAAAAACTTCATTCGAGGATTTTCTCTCAACGGTTTCAAAAAAAAATTTTTACATGTTACTTTGCCAGAACATCTTTTAGTACTACTAACTTTTGACATTGAGAGTTAAATCTCTGATAACTGATAAAATTCGATAATTGGCCTATCGAAAATCTTCCATCATCGTTACTGGTAAGACTTAATTTTTAAATCTAAATATTATAAAATCGTATTCCATACCGTATACGAACAATTTTGATGATGCATCAAAAGAATTCCTTTAAATTGGTAATCATACGCTTAACAGTGATATCGCCAGTTACATAAATAATTGCTGTAATTAGAGCATCTTCCATGTCATTTTCTGCTTAAGTTTCGAGGATTCCACGTTCCACGCATGTAAATAATACGTTTGCTTTAAAGCTAACACGAGATCTATCTTGTAGGTTCATTAGTTTTTTTCTGTATTTGACTAAGATCAAATTCACCAATTTAATTGTCTTTTCGTTTATTCGGGAATTAGGAAGTGAAAGGTATGTTTAACTGAATGGTTTAAGCAGAATGTACAGAGATCATTTTTCCCAGGATTGATATCTCACTTTGTAACTGCCATTACAGGAAATATAAGAGTGGGGCGTATTGAGACTAAAATGGGACTTGCCTAACTGGTAGGTTGGTAGGTGTACGTTACATGAAATGCATACGTCAAACAGTTTTTGAATTGATGAAATAAATCTCTGAAAAGCAACCAAACGAATCTACAGTCCAGTATTTATGTGTAATTAATTTATAACAAGCTGTTCATTCAATATTGTCCTCATTCCCAGATACACCAAGAAATATAGTGAGTTCGCAGATAATTCATAGATATCTAACATCCCTAAAGGACTATCACTGTCAATTATATTGGTAAAAATTGTACCTCTTATGAAGAGAATATGGGATGTAGTTGACATTTAAACATTTTCTTTTGGACACATTCGTAGTAAAATCCGCAGCAAATCTCAATTTATTGTCAACGTAGAACGCATTTCAGGACATGATAATGTATGAGCCATAAGCTTAAGCGCAATAACTCATCATTCAAATTCTACTCGGAAGCCAAATTTCACTTAAATTTCGCATTGGGCGTTACAGAAAAGGTTTATCAGTCATACTATTCTTTTATTGAATTCTGCAGTAATATTGTGTTGAGGAATATTAACTACGTAACCTCTAGAGGGTTGAGTATATGAGTCTAAAACGATACAAAAGAATAATATGCTTATATTTTACATAACTCTCGCTACATTCTCAGCTTTTGATTGTTTGGTGTGGTTGTGGTTTGGATTCTATCCTTTGTTTCTTTCTCATCACTCACCCGTAAAGAAACCATACGTTTTGGGCGGTTTGGTCTACTTTTTTGAAGCTTTGTCATACGGGGAGTAGTTTTCGACGAAGAAGGGTTAATTAAACCAAATGCTATTGTGCTTCATCATCCTATTACTCGTTTCAGTCTTGATGGAATTTATTATGCAAGGTGACTTAAATTTCAGAAGTTAGAGGCATCCTTAGATGGAAAGCATGTAGCAAAACGTATTTGAATAAGTAGATGAAATACTTCACATTTCTCCCAGAGCTACATGCATTTGTAGGTAGACCACCTCCACAAACAATGGATACGCAACAAACGTTATCTGAAGGAACATTTGTTTTTCTAAAAAGATTTTCACATTCCCTCATCCCTTCACAATTCACATCTTACTGTTAATGCTAAAAAAATAAAGTTGCTGATGTAATGTTGCATCATGTCTTCTTGGAAGTAGATAAATGAATTTTTGTCTTTTATTGCTGAATCTTTTTCCGTTATTACCTTCAACCATAGCGTTTGATGTATGACGAAGACAAACTCTCTAGAGAATACCTATAAAAGAATGATTTGGTAAACAGAATACGATGGTTTCATATCAATTTCCCTACACTAAATTTACCCACTTGGATTTCCCTACGTTTCTCGACACACAATTTTTTCCATTCATCGATTCCCCAATTTGTTACACCTATTATATTTACATGTATTTTATTAGGAATATTTCACTTACTTAATGCATGAAAAGGACATTAAAAACGTCTGTTCACTTAATTTTAAACTTTGCATCATCTTTTAACCGCTAGCTGACTTCCCAAAGAGAAACTGAACTGAAAAATCCACTCACAAAACTTAAACTATTTGTGGGAAAACTAATGAGTGGGGAAATCTTAATGGGTGAAATTGTAGTACAACCGAATACGATAGATATTTAAAATAGAGCCACTTTTTAAACTTAAGTACATCGTCAGATCGAAATGAAATTCTTATCCGTGAGGAGCACTTCTGAGACACGTCCTCAGTGGCATTGATTTCCTTCTAGTCCATGATGTAAAGAGTAAAGACATCGTTCTCCATTTTTTTACTCAAGTTTAAGGTGAATAGACAGATAAAGGTTGGAAAAATTGTCCTACTCCTATCGTTTCGACAAACCTGAACCGAACCTAAATATTCTTAAAACATAAATCCTTTTTTAATCGGTTACACAATGTTCTTCTATTGAAACCTGGTCAATAATGGGGGGTTTCCTCCAGCTATTTCAGACAGTTACGTTGTATCGCATTGTATGGCACAAAGAGCAATTGGCAAAGAGATTTGCCAGTCTGTGGCTAAATAGAGCAGAGCTAATCCTTTCACTCTAAAACTTAAATTACAGTAACACAAGCTCCCCTAAACAATTCAATTTTTACGTGGGTCTTTTGCAAGCATGACTTTCAGATTGGAACAATTGTGTCATCTTACTACTTTATAACGTGTATTTCATGATTTTGCTACCTGCTAAACTAACCTATGAACCATGTATCACAAAAGAATTTACTGAAGACAATCGTGTCTAATTCCATTTATTGCTGGATTTTGCTCATTAGAGATCAATGCTAACCCTTTCTTATAGGTTATCTACACTATGTGCTCAAGCAACCTTCCTTGCCGTGTATTTTAAAAGACAAGCAAGCTTGTTTGAGCACATATCCTATTACAGATAACCCAACTACCTAGTACCTACGAAATCAATAAACTTCGATTAGTAGTAAAATATTTATTTCTTTACCAAAATGTTAAACATCTTTAGATCGCGGGTTTGTAGGTTAAAACTTGAATCTTGGCTGTGATTTCAATGATTTCATTTTATTAAGCATCCGGGTAGAACGTTTCAAGAGTTTTCATTGTTTGCAGAGATCCAAGAAACTAAGATTTCAAATTCAAGTATGGACGAACAATGTTTCTGCGACACTTCCTTCCATGTTGGGATTTCTAATTTAGGCAATATGTATTACATACCTTCGTAATGACACCAAAACTTTAAACATGTATCATTCCAAAAATACAACACAGAATGCTTCAATATACCAAATGATGATAAAAATCACGTAGGCGTTTTCATTCGGAACAAAAACCATTTCATCAGCACCATTTCTTCATCACAGGTATTTTTCCTAACGCTCAATAACCTAAGAACAGGATGTTGAAATACGGTGAAACTTCAAAATTTTAATTTTGTAAGCAAATACCGTACATTACATGCTCTAATATGTGTGATATCTTTTAAGATATCGATACCACTCAAACAAATTATTTCCACGATATTAAAATTGCAAATAATCCAGCGTGAGGTACTGCATCCGCTTATCGATGAATTTTGAGCACAGCATATCTATCTGTTTATATTTTTGCATGGGGGTAATCGGCAACCTTTAAAAAAACTATTTTCAACTGTAATCCTCTAGGGGATTAAAATATCATACGTTTTCGGCTCGCGTTCACATCTTCTGTAATAGAGCTTCAATGATTAAAAAAATTGCTTTCCAAATGACGTGAAATCATTTTGTTGATTACTTAGTGTGCAAACACATATGAGGATTGAATGGGCACGGAATGGCCAACCACGCTCGCAAGCTAGATTAGTCAAAGCGCATTTTTAATGAAGCAATGCTAAGCAAGAAAAAGCATAAATTCCTTTTTCACCTGTTTTCCAGAAACCATATTGTTCATAGGAATATAATTATCATTACCATTTTCTTGAGAATTCTCTTCATGTATTTACTCTGAAGAGAACGAAAGTACGAGGGTATGAAAGGTAAGTAAATCAGTCCTTTTTTAGACTTTCTCCAGGTCTTTTATGGTTTAAATATTGCCGACATCTTCGAATCTCTAAGCGAAGCATGACAAACTGCAGAAAAAACATAGTCACTAAAAATGAAGGAAAGGAAAGGTTCGTATAATAATTGTGAACCTAAATGCATTTAAAATATATTCGGACGGGAAAAAGCATCAGGTAACAAAATAAAGTTATATGTGAGAGAAGAATCGTTGCTTCTCTAGAATCAGAAAGTACATCTCTATACATTCATTGACATTTCTTGGTAAAGAGTAAAGGGTGAGAAAATACAGAGTAAATAAAGTAGATGCTCACAGTGTAGTGCAACGGTTAGTACTTGTATTTTGTTAAGGTATCACATTTTCATTTCTACAGAAGTTGGAATCTTTACGCTCCATTGTTCTTATGCTTCCAAACAAAACAGTTCGGTATGTTCTCAGGCTAAGGTCAGAATTTGCCAAAGTGTAAATCAAGCTGCGAAGTAGATTTGGCAGATTTGTAAAACACATTTACTATTCCCAACCTTTGAAGAAAGCACCCTGTCAATCCGGATTTTGCTGAAGGAGGGCATAAAATATTCAGAATCGATCCGAATGTCTAGAAATATTACAAAAAATGCACAGCTTATTCTAAATGAAGGCTTTTGAATTTTCCTCATAAAGTTTGCACCATAGATCTTGTTTCACTTAATAAATTTTTTCTTAGTAAATACAACTTCGTTTTATTTGAAGTTTAATCTCCCACGACCTCGATAGATTGAAAGCCTAGAACTTGTTGGTACCTGTTACTTCAGTCAGTTCAGGCAGGAATGCTTGCATTTTTTTCTATTTATAATAGTGCAAAACGAAAAATATTAATTATAGTCCGTCCGTGCACTTTCACCATACATTCTTAGTCAGTCAAAAATGGTTATCGAGAGATTTTGCGGGAAGCTTTATCTAATCGGGTTTTGCTGGAAACAGCATCTTCCTCCAATCAAAATTGAAGGAAAAGTATATAAAAAGCGTTTTTGTTTGTTTCAAAATAAAGCACAGATGCCAATGTGTCATAAACTTGCCAGTAGAAATTTTCAAGTGAAATGCTTAGATATTTGAAATATACTTCTTCGAGAACTTTGGTCAAAAACTAGTCAGAAGTAATGCGGAAGGATGAGATACATATTTTACACTCTTGTATGTAAATGGAAGGGGCTAAAGCTGTCCGTTTTTTGTAGTTGATAGTGGATAGTAGTAGTTCGTTTCCTATAGATAATAGTTGACAGCAAATACTTATGCATACCAAGCCAATACGACTGTGAAGTGGGGCAAAACTACACTAATGAATTCATCTCATTACCTTCCTTTTCCTTGCTGTTAGTATGTTTCTTTCCATTCATTTGCCAATAAAACAGCTTAATCCGACTTTTATCAGATAATGCGAATGCTAAGCAAATGTACTTATCGCTCGTAAAAGAAAATGTATTTTTATTCAATAGCAGCTTCTCAGCTTCTTTACCGAATCGTTAATTTTATGCTTCATGCTTTCCCTTTCTGCATTTCTTTCTCCCTTTTTTTATTTACATCTTCAGACCAATCTACTCTATCCACCGGATTCAATAGTAAGGTATTTATTTGCATAATTGATGATAAGACAAAGTTGTAAGCACTCAACATGGAAGTTATCCACATTAAGTCCTAATAAACTTTCAAAACTAATCAGCGAGAGTTTGTTCACATACATGCCATATTATGTAGCTTTGTACATGAGGGAAGGAAAGATCACTCAAGGAAGTTACTGCACTTCTAAATAGTAGTTTTGTGATGGTTCTTTGGTTATTAGACTATTAGAACCCTTGACAAATTTTCCTTGGTAGAAACTTTACTATTTGTTAAATTAAACGGAATGTTGAGTAGAAGACCCACTCAAGTTGAGAGGCTGGGGCATATAGTGACGTATGTACGTAATCGAAACTTTGCTCTTTTCTACATGAGGAAATGATTGAGGGCCAAACTTACTTTGTTCCATTTCATGGTTTTGAAAATAGTGGAAACGCTCTTGTTAGCACCAAATATAAATTAAACCTCCACCGTTGTTACAAGTTAATGAAGCGGGACTTTAAATAAACTCAAAAGTGGTTTTCTATAAAAAATATATGATGATGGAATAGCAATTTAAGCATTTTACAATGAACAAATCGATTTTTTGATCTTGTGTTAGACAAGACATTTCAAAGATAGCCCTTTGACGTCCCTTCGTTTTTGTTCTTTTGAGGCTTTGTTGAACATCTTACAAGATTGAAAGTGCTTTCATTCAAGTATACTCAGAAGAGCATTTTCCTTTTTTAATTTTCCATGACGTGTTGGCTTTCTTCTAGACAATCAAGTTTCCCTGCGGCTATTCTCACGTTTGTGGATTTTCTTATAAGGATAAATTCAAGCAGAGCAGTGCCGAGAAGACTAAAGGTTGGAAATTGGTTCAATGGCGACGCATCATCAAACTAGAGGGACATCATCATCACTATCAAAGGAGGTAACCCCATCAAGATGTCCGACGTCGTCGTATGGACTTTCTCTCGAGAGAAGATGGGGTTTATGGTGTGCATGTCTCCTGTTGAGCGTTTTTCTTCTTTCTTGTGGTGAAGCGGAAGGTAAACATGCTTGGGAGCGGCCAGGCTGTCACAAAGTTGGTAAGTTTAAATTATTTTAATGGTAAATCCTGATTCACTTCAATATCTCATGTCCAGAGGGATTTTATAACTGTGATAAATGAGACTGAATTTATAAGGACAAGTAAAAGGATTTATCTATATCGGTATAGCATTTACTAGCAAACAATTTTCATCGGGATTCGTACGTTGTAATAATCAAGGTCCTACTTCATGTGAACAATGCGGAAACGCCCTTTTCTCTTTTCATTTAACAATTTTATAAAAACGAATCCTTCATAGGAAATTGAAAAACAAAAAAGTTTTTTTTTCTTTTGATTTAACATGTCGTTCTTAGCCATAGGGTGATACTAAAATTTTGCAGTAATTTATTAAAATGTCTTAATTATTTTATTTAAATATAACGTACGTAATCAAAATATGCACGTCAATCAAAAAGAGTTCAGTCCAGAAATAACTCTTTCTGGGGAAGCTGCAAATATTTTAGGAAAATTTGGCAGTACAAAATGTCTAAATAAATATTGACGCTGGTCTCTAGCCTTCTGGTGGGTGAAATATTAGAATCACGCTTCATAAACTTTATTTGTTGCCTCAACATGTATTTACTCTCTGAAATTTTATGAAGAGGAGAAAAGCTCGAGATAAACATATATAAGATTGTTTCACAGGATTTCGGAACCCGCGAAACGATGTGATCTGTGTGCGTGCTTTGACATGCCGTTTTATATTATAATTCATTCTAGATGAAACTGGAAGATAAGGGGTTGAAAAATAGAAAGCTTTATGTGATTTGCGAAGGAGGAAAAATGAACCATCTCATCTGCATACAAGAGTAACGGCTTAGAGCTACTAATGGGGACAGAATTCCAAATTAGTTATGCTGTATGCGAGAAAGAGAGCTTTCGTATGAACTGCGTGTGCACTTGACGTAATGTTTTTGTTTCTGACGATGAGTCTGTTAGATCGCTGAGATATTTTAGCGCAGAATCTTATACGGAAGTAATATTTACTGATGTGCTATCCTAGTTTATATCTTTACGTGACAGCTACAAGGTGAAAGGTTGTAGATTGCGAAGGTTATTACGTATGTGGGAAGATAAAGATAGCAATCTATTATCTTCTTT
>JAANSQ010001426.1:0-15215 GCA_036850885.1 Lepidocyrtinus dapeste
TAGCATTCTATCCAATTTCGCGTTACGTCTTAAGCCCATCATCACACTGCTAATTTTTCTAATCATACTGCGCCCAAAAAATTGACAGTTTATCCCTGTCCTTTTATTTATTCTGGATAAAATAGGGCCCTAAAATTAAGGGCTAATCGGTGGCTTGATGTGCGCTTGTTCTTCATAAATGAATGAAGTATCATGAAAAGTGAACAAGGTGGGCGGGACAGAAGCACGAAGTTTTTCTTTTCGAGGTAACCTTGTACTACATGCTTATTTTCCAGACGCTCTGGATTCTATAAAAACCACTTGTGTTCTGGCAACATCACGAAAAAACGATTATTTGAATTATACCTTGCATCAGCTCAACTTTTAAAAAGAAATTCACCGAAGCTATTGAAACGATCATTTTCACTTGGATGGTTCAATGAAGAGCATCATAGTACTAAGGCATGAAAAAACTATTTTTTATGGGGGTTTCATGTTCATAACCAAACAGAAACTTTTCCCCTCGTCAGTATATCCACTGTGAAATACATAAAAATGCATAATCATAATCCAATATGTATTTTTCTGGAAAAATAGGAGTAAACATACTCTCCTTTGATGTTTCACGGCATCTCGTGTCAAGAGAAAAAATATCGTTCCATGAAAAATTTGAGAAGATAAAGTTGTCTAACTCTTTCGCATGACTTGTTAGAATATCATTAGAACAATAAAATTATATTTGTACGATGGTGAGTAAAGACACTGTATTATTTCATTTCAACAAGTTCTAAAGAAGAGATGATGGAGATGGTGCGGTATGATGAAGGGAAGTTGGTTTCCTCCGTATATTCTATCATCAAATCATATTATCAAGTTGTCTTGCACAAGAGCTTCTCCCAACTCAGCAGAAAGAAGGGCTGTAAAGAAGCTATCAATCATTTCTGCCATCTAAACATTATTGCCTCATCAATCGTTGTTTAACAAGCAGCTTAATATAGTTACACGAAAAGGTTGTTCCTTCTTAAGTTCCAGGTGCAACTCTCAATATTTTTCTTGCGAAATCCGTGAGGCAAAAAGAAATAATTTGGTAGTCTTCCTTCTGCTACCGTGTTTCGACATTGATTTTATGTGATGAGATGCGTTTACATAACTTCTAAAGAAGATGGAATGATGCATGGGGATGAGAAAGTAATGAGACGTGAAAAAGCCATTTTTTCTGTTGTTCACACTACCTCTTTAAGAGAAACAGGTGTCTATTAAACGATTTTTAAAGTTGAAGGAGCTTACACTATGACTCATAAAATTGTGTAAAAACTATAATTTTTACGTAAAAATACAAAACATGCAAAAAGGAAAAGGTCTTTTCTTTTGCTAAAATAATTACATTTAGTCAAACTTTGTTTCATTTTTTTTGTTACAGGAGGCAAACAGCGGAAGAGAGGGAAGCGGAGAGACAAGCAGCATCACGACTTATGATCTCGCTTCAAGCTGAAGCACTTTCTAAGAATGTCTACTCTAGTGATGGAGGACCACCCGGACCACGGCCTGGCTGGGTTCCACCACCACCACATCCACTTGCTGCCGCCGCGGCAGCAGCACAAGTAGCGGAGTCTCAGTTGTCACCTAATCGGACGTCTCCGGATGTCAAATATTTACAAATTACTTGCTGATCTTTTACTGGATACGCAGAAAGGCTAGAAAACTTGGCTTTTCACTCCTCGTCAGTATGGAATTATCAATGAATGTGACTCAATACGAAGAAGTGAGCCATGGGAAATTTACAAATTTTTGTTGCGAAAATGAAAGAGCACGCAACGTATTAGAAAACAGCGTTATAACAATATATTGTTTTAGGCTTCACAAATAATTAATTATGTTACTGCTGCTTTAACGTCTTTTGCTTTATTAGTATCTAGAATAGGTGATGTAACATAAAATTTTTAAAAAATATACCAATTATTTTACAATGCTGTACCAAATATATTGTATAGTAAAATAAGCTTTACTTTACTCGGTAATTCTATTCATCTAATATTATAGTTCGCAGATAAAATTTTAGCAATATTATTAACGTATGCAATTAGCTATCTTTAAGTAAAACCATAGATTAAATAGGTAATGCCTAGTTTGTATGCGTATTATCTTGGAGAAAATATCAATTGTGACAACAGACCGACGCGTCTAACTTTACCCAGGATTTCGGCTGTATGTTCAAGGTCATTAAAAAGTTGGTATATCACTGTAGGCTAACTTATAATTTTAAATATACTTACATTCTTATGTTACCAAATTAAGAAAATTATCCATTTATGGTCAATAAATTTTATAGTGAATGTATAAAGTTTGCATAAAGGTGTACAGTACATAAATTGTGGTAGTGTAAAAATGTAATTTTGAACTTCAGTGTTTATTAAAGGCCAGTTTCGTTTCTTGACAAATCATACAGTCATAGCAAGTTTGGACGTGAAAAATTGACGTTTGTAATTAAATACCGGATTAACGAAAGAGTAAATGACAACTATGTATAATGTACAGCATGGATCACGTACGTTATCAACTTATAGGAAATCTTACAGTTAGTTTTAAATTTGTTGTGTAGAGCTAAAAAAAATTAATGTATTTATCTAAATATTATTAAAAACTCGCAGTCTCATAAGGTATCAATTGAACATGCGTAGATTCATACACCATTCCTTCTTAATTGTACAATCAGAGGTTTTGATGACTCTTTTTGCAAACAAATTATTATAATATTAAATTAAATATTATGTAATAAAACTACTTACGTTTTAAAAGTCTTTGTGGAATATATTTATTTGTACTCATGAAGGAGCATCATCATCATGGTCACAATATTACATAAAAAATCAAGTAGATCATAGAACAAAGTTATGAATGAATGACCACCACCACTTCGTCTGCATTTAAGGGTGACTCACAAATCGACGAATCCTTGAGTCTTGAAAAAGGTCCAATTCATTCACGAAAAGAAACTGTGTTTAAAGGCCACGATTTGTGATTTGCTGGAGTCGTCATGAAGACAAGGATACTCATTAAATGTAATTTACTTAAAAAAGGCACAGACATACGCTTCAATCTGATGTGGCCCGACCAATTCTCAGTTAATATTTATTTTGCAAAGTTAGAAAACTTAATGCGTGAAAAAGGGCAGAGCGTGTCTGTGTTATTATGAGAGGCCATAAAGACCGAAAGTTCAGTCCCATTGATTTTTTTACCTACCTAACTTGCCAAAAGATGTTCAATGATTGGAGGTAATTGTGTGGCTACTCTTTGTAATTCGTCGACATAACTGTCTGTGCAAGTACTATTTAAATGCGAAATGGGGGATCAATTGATTTCTTCCGGTAAATTAAATAAAAGAATCGGACCATCGGTCTTTGGCGGCTTCAATAAATTAGTGGTCATTCGTTGGATTTATGAAGAAACAGTAAAGATTTATCAAGAACCATGAATGAAGACGGCGAAACGATGAATAAGTTTAACAGTTTGTCCTTCTTGAAAGATGATAGTCGCCAGGCTTTTACATTTCATTTCAAATTTAATGGAAACTTCCTGGCAATTTTTCATAAAACACTTTCCTTTTGTTATACACTTACGATTATTTGTTTCATTTTAAGAGGCTACAAGTATGAACGGTAGTTTGAACGGCTGTCAAAAACTTAGAATCATTTAGCTAATCTTGAATTACAATTGATTAAGTTGTCACTGGAAATTAAAGAATACCAAATAAACAGCAATAATTGCTAATAAATCCATACAGTTGCGTTGGAAACTGCAAATTGAGCTAATTTATGGAGAATTTAAGAATGGTACCATTATTGTCTTGCCCAATTAGTAAATCCCTAAGTCCGATCAAAGAAAGATTGATTTATTGAACATTAATTTTTGTTTAATATTCATGACGAATTTCCAAATCATCAATGTGTCTAGAAATTCTTCCAGCTTAAAACTTTTGCTTACTGTTACCGTTCCATCTATCGCTTAACATTGTTTTGAAATGGATAATACTACATTTGATAAAAAAAAATTGCCAACTTTAACATGTGCTATCAATGAAACTGGTAGGGGGTAGTTGACCATACTGTAAAGTAAATTACAATCTTTACATTCAAAATAAAATATAAAATTAAATAAAATTAGAATTTTTTTCTGATAATGATCCTGACAACTAATTGGTTAAACTTGCATTAAATTTGCATTTATAGTTAAAGCTTAAATTCAACCATTTAAGGTAAGTTCAATTAATTACTGAAAACGTCCAAGAAGGAGAAATGATCTTATTGCAGATATATTTTTGGGGCATTGTTGGATATTTTAGGGATCCATCCTCTTTATGATGATCGATCGTTCAAGTTTTCCTTTATTTTTTTGTGAGTGAGTAGTCAAAGTCAAACCAAGCCATAGGTTCACACTTTGGGATTAAAACGCCATCTACGGCCAGAATTCAAAGAGACGCATGATACTAAAAGTTCCAAAATTCTATAACAGATAGAGAAAGAATGCTATGAGTCTGTAAATTGCCTTTGTTTTCTGTAAAAAAGATGCTCTATTGAATTTTACACATGAAATCCTTCGCACTCTGTACATCATTATGTACCCTCTTGTGTAAAATACTGTAAATTAATACTTTTACATATCTCCATTTGTTTTCGATAGAGGTCGTAGTTACACTTGAATGAAATTTTAAGGTAAAATTGTCTTCGCTACTTTCTATTCTAGTGCCTATACTATGTTAAAGTGAACGATTCACTTTTGATGTTTAGAAATACATCTTTTAATAGGACTTTAAAAATGATTTGCTGCTTATGAGAAACATTTTATTGTCAAGAAAGTTCAAAACAAAAAGATGAAATGTGTGATAACCAAATAACCATAAATCCTGTTCGCAATATTTTTTCAACAATTTCTGGTGCTTATATTCATCGTATGACTGTAAGTTTCGGATCATGTGTCAAATTACATGAGCTATAAACTACAATTAAGGAAACTACCTATGTAGAAATATATCATATGCCGAGCCTTAAATAATAACTTACTGATAGCCTTGTGCTAACAAAGTTATGTAAGCTAGATAACGAATAAAATTTGTTTTCTGTTCTGCTACTTTCGTTCACATGTTTAGTTGTCAAATGTGTCATTTTAGGGTAGCTCAGACAAAGTTTCTTGTAAATTTTCTCAAAATTAATAAAAATTGTAAATTTTGCACGGTCAATAATTCTAAACACGTTCCAGAGTATTAGAGCAAAAACATTAAAAATCTTATCGAAAAGAAACATGGAAAATGTTGGGTATGATCGCACACCTATTATGATGATGAGGCTGATGATAAAAGGAAAGAACAATGGGTGCCTGGAGGGGAATGTTTGAAATTTGTGTGGTTTGCCTGCTGGCAGTCTCAAAATATTCTTGTGGGTGGCGAAAATGACTTCATTTTCGAAGGGATTAAAAAGGATGCTGATTGTTGATGATGGTTACACTAGTTATTTCACACAACAATGCCTTAAATCGACTTCGCCGCCGACGCCGTCAATACTCTATCATCTCACCTTTTTTTCATTCTCCCTTCAATCTCGGCGTAGCCGCTGTTGTTAAAAAGAATAGAAAAAAAACAATCTCCCTCGCTCACACACACTCATCTTTCTCTTGTCCGATGCTCATGCATGCGGTCACAAATATACATATTATATAACCTTCATTTTGAAGATGAGATGCCGACTTGGAAAACAATACATTTTTCTCATTTTTTCATCCGTCCCCACAAAATCAACTTAGGTACGTTAAAGTGATCAAAACCAATTGCTTTTACCATCTCCCCTTTAATCATAAAAACGATGTTTCTGCTATTACCGCCTCTCCTGTCATAATTTTCATATCAATATCTACATATTTTATTCTCTTTTCATCTCACCGGTTTGATGTCTAATGCGCAGTACAACTGCAACTTGCAATGGAATGCACTGGGCTCATAGATAACAATGATAATTGCCAGACCTCCGGCGAAATGTGTCTTTAATTTTCTCAAATTTCCCATGAACGACTTTCGCAGAAAGTTTTGGATAAATTAAACTAGGATTAGGTTATAGATCATCGTGGGAAGTTGTGTATGCATGCATGTGTGTGATACTATTCGCGTAATTTTAGCACATACATGCAAAATCACAAGTACTATAAATAGTAAAGATATTAAGCAAGAGTTAAGCCTTCGCTGAACGTTTGACACAATCTGAAAACTGACTTGACCGTCTTGAACCTATCGCTTTATTGCCAAACATGGATTTAGAGCTTTCGAAAATATCGAATGCGATTGCTACGGGATTGTGCAAGTGTAAATGAGAAAAGAAGGAAATAATCAAGAAGTCCTTTCGTTTTTATGGAATCGAAATGCGCAATCGATCATAAATTACTCCGACTTTTAATGACATTTAACTAATTGCAGCGTCTACTCTGAGTATTCTATAATGCTTGGTACGGACATGAAATCAAAGTGTGATATTAGAATGTCTCTCAATAAGCGGACCCCTCTTGTATGTAACATCCTCTTTCATTCCAAAAAGCGACATCACGAAGTAGTGTAAAAGCGTGACCGAAATTTCTGAGCAATCAATTTCCTAACTGCGAAAATGCCATTATGGTAATTAGCTATAAAGTCATCATAATCATGTACATACCTTGGAGATAAACAGTGGCTTCATTGTATGAGAGCATCGTCATAGGCACATCACATCCAACTATTCTATAACTGGGGCCATTTTTTTCGCTGGCGTTATTAGCCATGTTTTAGTTTGTTCATTTTCATCATCATATAAATATGCATTATACGCCGTCTTAAAAGTACTCTACCACCCTGGCAGCCGTTTCTGCATGAATTGTCCTGTCTTGGATCGTAAAAAAATCATTTACCTACAAAGACGACTGTAAGATGCTCGACGGATAGGGGGAAAAGCTCGTAAACAAGTATTACAAAATTATCTGGTCTGGTCCCACTCACCCTGCAAATTACTCTCATAATTTAATGTGCTAATCCAGGAATACACAGATAAATTCTGCTCCCAAAAGGCATACGATCATGATAATTATGATCATCTCGAAGCACATTTTCTCCTCACTTCAATCCTGCAATCTGTGTACGTAGGTGCCATGGTCTACCATATCATTCATTTTTATGGCTAATCATTTCATTGTAAATGAATGATGAGTCCGACACTACTTTAGGCCTTTAGACTCTATGTATGCAGTAGTTATTAGTTATCTAAATTATTGAAAATTATCGCTTTCGTACAATACAACTTCTCCGTAATAAAATTTTTATAGCTTTTTGCGCATAGTATAATCGTCAAGATTCCTAAATTATCCAAACACGAAAAATTTCTGAATTGCTGGTGAGAAACCGTTAAAACATGTTATAAGCTTCAATTCGGCGTTAATGTCAAAATAAGTATTTCTAATGTCTTACTTTCTTCTCGGATCTATTCAATTTCTCGCAGTATCGAATGATTTTGCTTTACAATTTGTCTAACTCAACCAGTAGCGGAAAAAAATTTGAGTAAATTGTTAGAGAATTTCGTAGTCACGGTTTCATTTGCCCGAAAGTATTTTCTAGTCGAAGTATAGAAAAAATGTAAGGAATATATTCTATTACTTCCTGAGGCCACTCCTTTAATACCAGAGCACTTAATTTTCTTCATCATCATTACGATTGGGATGGTCCTTATCACGACGACAAACTCATAAAAGGCAAGATAAATTATAAATATATAGGTACGTATTAAAAAGGAACCTACGAACCTTCGGAAAAATTATTATGATGCGTATTAAGCTCCTTCTTTTATATATTTTGTAATACCTACATTCCCAAACAATAATAAATTGTTGTAATAAATCCTTCAACGATTAAGGCAATATATGTTTTTTTTCAGGTGGAAGAACTCGTTAAAGAAATACCGGCTTCACTGATATTATAAAGGTGTTTCAACGTTTCAAGTGTTTTTATAGTTTCTCACTTGTCTCATTTCAGTTGAAACTATGGAAAAAAACTTTTCAACTGCCTTTTTTCTGCATATTATCATTGCAAACGTAAAAAGTACATTTTGGTGAATGAGAAAATTTTAAGGTTAAAAAATTGCCTAGGCACTCTAGCCAGCTCACCCACTCAGTCAGTCATGGTTATTGTACAGATTATTATTATTATCATTACTATGATTATTACACCGTCTTTCTTACCAACGACGCTAGAAAAAAAATAATGTTGTATGAGTACAAATCGTCCGAAGTAAACTAGTAGTAATTGACGTTTCAAGTTGTTTAGCAAAGAATTCCTGTGGATTCAGGCATTTTCTTTACGTTCATAAACTCCCAAAATGGCAAATTATCATTCGGTTCACATACCAAACATTAACTACTCATATTTCTTTGACGCGGATTTGTGTAAGCTTAGCGAGAAAAAGGGTTTGTTTGCGACGCGATTAATGAAAAGCAAGTTTAATTTAGATAAAATACAAAAATATTAGATACTTTTCCCAAGTTTTTATCTCCGAGAAATCATTGAGCGTGACGATGATGATGATGACAGGAATAATTACTCATAAGAATTTAATACAATTGACATTTTAATTTCTAGTTTGTAACAATAATCTCTTGATATATTTTTTATGTATTGTAATCATGAAGCTATGCGTTGTCCATGTGGATAATTTAACTGGTACTGACTTTGACTTTTCCAGTAGAGTTCTAGAGACACAAGTTTACTATGTGCAAATGTTGAAATTTTGAACATTTGACTAATCACAGTTTTTAAAAGTTTAGGTGGCTAGCTTTGTGTTTTGAAACTACAAAATTATTGTAGCCATATCTTACATTAAATCTATTGCAATTCCAAATGGAAATCCCTTAACCCCTTACTCACGGTAGCTCATTCAAGCTGTACGCATCCCTCCCTATAAGTAATGTAGACTTTGTGTTTTGAAACTACAAAATTATTGTAGCCATATCTCACATTAAATCTATTGCAATTCGAAGTGGAAATCCCTTAACCCCTTACTCACGGTAGGTCATTCAAGCTGTACGCATCCCTCCCTATAAGTAATGTAGTTTGTTTATCTTGGGTTTACTTATTGTGTATTCAAACAAATTAGGATTACACCAACGATTTCTATCACCTGCCATCAGCAAGGGTTGAGGGTACTGTCACTACACTGATCTATATAAAGCTCTAAATAAAAATTTCTAAAAGCATGCGTTTATATCTTTGGTAAAATAATTTCATTAAATGTCAGATTAATAGCTAGTTTGGGGAACCTAAATAGCTTTAATAGATTTTGCATAGAAATGAGTTAAAATGCAAAGATTTTTGAGAAAATTGACCAAAATCTCTCCAAGCTCCAAATATTTTTAATTAATTGGGATGTGCACCAGAAACCGCCAGTCAGAATATCAACTACATCTCATTAAAATTAATTGATAATTGATCATGCAAGGTGATAATTTTACATTCATGCATTGTAGGTAACAAAATCTTATTGTCCTTGCTGGTATAGCCATGCATAATGCTACTTGCCGGTTAAGTTAACCTCACAAAATACTTTTTAATGTTTTCATCGGATATTAGCTTCAAAGAAGTAATGGTATCGTGATTATAGCTCTACAGAAATATTTTTAGATCCAACAACAAGATATTTTCAGCATATTACTTTTATAGTAGAGCACAGCCCTTATAAAACAGTAACTGTAGACTACCTGTTCGCTTATCTCTGAAAGCAAAATTTATTCACAGAAAAATGTCATAGTTTGTGGGTAATTAAAGTATACGAGGAAAAGATTTATTACACACGCTTAACAATTAAGTAGCTAAATGGCTACAGTTATTGCCTAAATAAGTAATGATAGGATAAACAAATCCTTGTCTTCCCAAGCAGACAGGAGACACGTTGAGCGAAGCACTTGAATGCATTGTTTATCCATCGTCGGCGATAATATTTAATTATTGAAAAATTTTATGGGCGACTGAACACGCAAAACTTGTGTACGGATTTTACTTCATTATCGTAATTATTACTTTTGAATACTGTTATGCCGTAGTATATATGTACGCATATCTTTTGTAATTTAGTAAGTTTACGAGTAGGTTACTTTTTTGGCAACTTGTTTTTACCATTAAAATATGCATGCTCGACTTGTACATTATCCTGCATAATTAGCTTGTGGTAATAATAATCCATCTTTGAACACTTTCTTCAAAGAAGATAACACGATGGTAAGTATTCACAAATGTTTTACTTGGGCATACACTAATTGCCTAGAGCAATAAAGGCATTTGTCATAGGCCAAGCCAAGTTAATTACGTATTAGCAAGGAGATGTTGAAAGGTGTGATCCCATGCCTTCAGATCACCTTACAAAGTTTTCGCATCCATAACCAATCCACTTTTTCAAAATGTGTCTGAATATTTATAAGTTTAAAGCCCTCTCGCTGGGCTGGCTGACCATTGCTGTTTTTCCATCTAAACGCTTATATTTTCTCAATCATTTTACAAAGCTCGATCACGCTGCAACACTCCATAATAACAATTTGGAGGTGATAATTTAACTAATTGTGAACATTACTTATCAGTGCTTTATTGTTGAATGTAGAGTTGGTAGGATGATGATCATGAATTAATAATGACGTGATTGATACGCACCAGTACATAATAAGCATTGAGCGCCAGTGTAAGCGCCACGCCAGAGTGACAGAGTGTAAATGGCTTTTATGGCCATTTGAAACCAATGAGATTTGTGACAATGTAATTATCATAATCAATCGCTTACATGTATATTCTCTGCAAGGATGTAATCGGAGGACATGATGATATCCACGATTATTAACTACAATATCATGATGACCATTATCATTTTATTGTGTTGGCGATATGAAGTGGTTGTGGAAGCTGTTTAGTTGGCGTAGAACACGTGTGCTAATTTAATGTCGCAACACCTGTCATTCATATTAAGTTATTTGGCTTGCGGTGGAGAAAATAGACGTATATACGAGTTAATTGATGTTTTTGACTGATTACTTTATCAACTTTTTCGATTTTTTCTAATGTTTATTCAAATTGTTATAAGGTTTCTTCACAACTCACCTAGATTCTACAAACGAGCGATTTCTCATTTTGAAGGGAAGGAGCCGCCGAAAACTTCCCATGATTTTCCTTGACAGAACCTAAATAATGGTGATAAATGAGAGAGATTTTTGCTAAGGAAAATGCCTACGATCTGTGTTCCTCGTTTCTCTTCGTTGTAATGTCGAGGACCACCTGTATTCATTTGTTCACATGTTCAGTTTGAAAATTGCTACATGTCCTCCATCAAGTATAATATGCTCAAATAATTAATCTTGAAACCATCATTTGTTCACATGAAAACTACAAAACTTTATGATAGTATTTTTTCGCAAAATAACGAAGACTCTGTCAAGCCAAATACACTTTTTTTTCTTTCAAGCTCGTAATCCGAAAGGAGAATAATATCATCTCTAATTGGCATTTCATCACCCACACACGTTGAAACTGAAATAAATTTCTTAAAATAATGGATGTACTAAGTCAAGACATGATCATGATGTGAAGATATCACAAAATATTTTTAATGTAATGTACATTAACTTTTTCAGTTGGCCGAAACCATCATCACTAACAACGTTTTTTACCCATGTAATTTTTTTTATTTATTTATTATATTGCACGACATAATATTCTGTGTGGCGCACACATTTCGCCCCTCATAAATTTTTCAATATCTCACAATCGACGCTGGTGGTTTACCGACTTGAACAATGCCTATTTCCCAACAATGATGTGATTACTGTTATTATTACAGCAGGTAAGTGTTATTATATGGATGCATAAAGTGTTCCGTCGTCCAACGCCTGAAAAAAAGATGAGTGGTGGAGATATGCTAGGAATTTTCATGCATTTTTCATTTTCCCCCTTGTCTCTCATCATCATCACAGTACAACAATTACTATTCTTTTCAAGAAAGCAAATTGTGTTAAAGCACCCTTTGCAAAAGTGTGTGGCAGTTTTGCCAAAAAAAATCACAGCTTTTTGTGAAAAATAAGTCGTAAAATGTTCTTAATGGCAGAATTAAAGCAACTTTTATGGCGAAATTTGTCTGAGCTACTTGCTTATTAGTAGTATACGGTCTCTTAATCCGACGTTTTATGAAGTGCATTGGGATCAATTTGCTAATCGTCTTCAAATTATCTATACGTATCCTCAATTTGCTCGGACCAAGTAGACAAATTTAGTACGTCACCAATATTAATTTCACACTAGGCAACGCGCAAAAATACAATGGTCCTCACTTAAATGACTTTCTAAGTTTAGAAATTTCAATCTATTTTATCATTCACACATCCTTACTACAATCCCTTTTTCAAAAGTAATTCCATAACTTAATTGTTAAAAGTAATGGTTAAAAACAAGCTACGTATTTGTTTCAAATTTAGAGGAATATTGATTTAGGCAACTACACAAAATTCTATCACGTATTTTTTCTAAAGCCACGTCAACCACCGCCTCTTTCTCGACGTTTCTTTTTGGCTAAACCACCTTTCAAAAAATGCATTTTCTATTAAATTCTAATATTCCGTTACCCAGAAACCAAAATTATACAGTAACAGTTTTGGTAAACATTTTATTCTACAGTCTAATCTAGTTGCAATATGACTCTGTTCAACATGTACATAAGTTTCCTCCTTTCCTCTTATTTTTAGGAATTAAGTTTAGGCGCATATTTTTATCTTGTAAAACCTTAGGCACATATCATTTAATGTGAGTAGACATTTTTAGAAGAATTCAGTTTTTTCTCATATGACGGGGATAATATCATGTTGTAATTTGATTCAGCGTTATTTCATACCCTCCTTGTATTATATCCATAGAGATTATTTCTACAAAGAAATGTGTCCCCATAACACATCCGCATTCGTAAAAAATTGTGTTTTTTTTCTATTCAAGAATCATAATTATTTGAATAGCCTTTATGGCTAATGCTCACTCACGCGGAGCGTTAAAAAACCTATAAAAAAGGTAAATATATGCCTAATGCATATTTAGAGAGGGTAATCACTACCCGGAAGTTTCTCATAGAACAACAAGATGCATCATAAACTGCTCTGAAATAACTTGAGAAAAGAAGTTTTTTATTGATGTCAGTAATTCTGAAAGTATCAATCACAAGAATTTGATAATACCTTAAGTCGACCACCACCGCAACACAACAGGAGTTTAGAAAAAATGCCAGGTTCTCTCGGAAACGACTACTTCTTGTCGGTCATACATTTTTTTCTGTGGTGAAAGAATGTAATATGTTTTTAATAGCGAACGTGTATATTTTCTCCCATTGACAACGCATGTAGCGAGAGGAAAACAATGAAAAATCAATATCACTAATAATAACACGGACTAGAAGAAAAAGGAGCATTGTTAGACTCAGAGTGAAAAAAAAATTGAAACGCTTCCGGAGAAACCGGGAAAATTGTATGAGAATCTGGCCTTATCACATTCATGAAATGCGATAATGGTTTCCCGCACGATATAATATTTTCTTTCTCCTCTATTTCGGTAGTGTCAAAAAGTCACGAAAGATTCTTGTAAATTGTTTTGACATACGAGCGTTCCAATAAAGCGTGTATGTGTGCTGTTTCATTTTATCCATTTATTTTCCACAATGTGAGTTCACGCGTTTGAACAACCAGCTCAATAAATAATTCTAAAAATACTGCATTCTACAGAAATCATGACTGTTTGGAAAGTGGCATGATACTCTCATTTGAGTTAAGGCTTGTGATGGCGACTATTCCTATATCGTAAAAATGGCGACTAGGCAAAAGTCACTCATACTTCGGGAAACTAATGGTACGAGGTAAATGGTTACTGGGAGCAATTTATCGTTCATAAAACAGTCTGTGTTTACTTACCTTTCCGTTCCATAAAACTGAATTGTATGTAGGCGATGGTGGTGCTAGCTGAAACACTATCAAGCTAGTATGTGAGTAGTGAACTCTCTATGAAGTAACGAAATAAGTCATACTCGGCTTGACTCAACCGCGGTGGAGAATGTCAACGTCAACCGCATGCAATTAGATTATTAACTATGATTTGGAACAAGATGAATTCATTTCATTTGGCCTAGCCAAAGAAAGCTAACGACCAACCGTTTATTTCATTATGATTTGATGTATATTGCTCGCCTCCGGAGAACAAAAAGTGTGAGGGGAAAGTAATAAAAAGAAGGAAATTTACTTGGTTCACGTAAGAAACCACTGGTATCCGAGGGCTGGAGATTTTAGCTCAAGCCAATCAGAATCACGTAAGGCTTTTCAATGGTTTGGAGTTTGGAAAGCAAATAAACATTTTCGGAATACTGATTTTTTTTATTATGAAGTCTATAGAGTTATGCCATGGTAATTGGACTAGTGGTTTTCAACCATACAGGGTCAACGAATTTCAGTTTTTAATTCAGTTTTTCACATATACATATTTGTTCATCATCCATATTCATAACTTTGCCACTCAAGGATTAGATTTATAAACTCAAGTTAGGGTACTTTAGATTAAAGCCTATTGAAAACTTGATATCTTCATTGTATCAGTTGAAAGAAGCGACCACCCTCCTCCACCGGAAATGCGAAATCTACACAAAATCATTTACTATGATAAAACTCAGAGCTTCAGCAGTTTTCAATCTAATCCAACCGCTACGGCTTTAGTTCATCGTAGGAAGAAAATTAACTAATTATTTTTATCCTTAAGAGCCATATCTATATTAGATGTACCTATACATTTATTTGTCGATTTGAAAACGGAAATGAGAATGATTATTGCCGAGATGATGACATGCCAGTCTGAGCTACCTAGAAAGCAATTATTTTGTACGTAAGTGCAGTGAAACCCAATGGTTTTTCCCTTTCTGTCCATGTTTCCAGAATGGGAGTCTTCCTGCCAGTGACACTTTTTGTTTGGGAAAATTACGTGTAAATTGAATTAGCATCTGCATTGCTACGAAGACTTCATCCAATTTTTATTCAAGCGTAATCATAATTACAGCTAGGGACTCATGTAGCGTTTTAGACAATGCCATTTATTGTTATCATTTACCGGAAGACACAGGGATAAACTATTCGAATAAATTACAATTTGAATGAGACCAGGGTGAAGATAATTCATAATAATAATG
>JAANSQ010001427.1:0-15211 GCA_036850885.1 Lepidocyrtinus dapeste
TTTTAACAATTTTTAAATAACTTTCGCAGGCTAAAATGGGTTCCGATAATAATAATAAGGAGGGGGGAAGGCAAGCTCCAGTGGCGTATTATAGTTTTGATGATGATGACGACAGCGACGCTTCCAGTGATGACTATCCGTTTCTATCCTACAAACCGCCGCCTGTTACTGTCGCCAAGGATGAAGCTAAGGAAAAAAAATTGAAGTTCATTGGCATTCCACATCCAGAGATGCGGTTCGCATGTGAAGCTGGGGATTTGGAGGAGGTGAAGACATTGCTGTCCACTACCTACACTGTTGATATTAATGAAGATTTTCCCGATATGAGGAAGAATCCATTGTTGACAGCTTGTCTCAACGGAAGGGTGGAGATAATCAAGTATCTCCTGGAGGAGAAACATGCTGATCCGAATTGGACCTTACCTCCACCGAATGACCTGACAGCATTGGCAGCCCTGGTCACATCAGGGTTGGACAAAGACCGGATCGTGGAAACTGCACGTCTTCTAGTTGAAGCGGGAGCAGACATAAATTTCCCAGTGAAAGGCATCACTCCCCTCATTATTGCTACTCATCATGGAGAAGTTAGCCTAGTCAAGTACCTCGTGGAGTGTGGAGCTGAACTTAATACACAGGATGCACAGGGTAGGTTCGCGATATACCATGCGGTGAAACGGGGTCACGGTACGCTCTGTAAAATACTATTGGAGCATGGAGCAAGAATCGACTTTGTGGATGGTAGGACAGCATTCACGCTGGGTGAATTCGCCCACCACGCCCGATTCAAAACATTGGGGGATTTGCTTTACTCCGCCCTATCACAACACCAGACTACTGGAACAATTGAATCGGGAACTTTGGAGGAGATGGACAAAAAGTTCGAAGCATACACCCCTGTTATACCTCCAGTTGACTCTGACCTAGAAGAAATCCAACAGATTCTGTACGAAACGAGAGGAAGCATGTTCCTCGAAAACTTTCAAAAGCATCAGGTTACTATCCACCAGTTCTTATGCATGAATGATGATCAGCTCAAGGCGATTGGAGTGAATGAAGTAGGTGTTCGTCTTCGTCTGCTGGAGCAACAAAGAGGTGTTCATTTGTCGGAGTGGAAACCATCCTCCATACATCGCATCCCCAAAAATTTCAAGGTCAAAGCATCTGACTTGCACAGCATGTACCTGGATTTTTCAGGTCAGCTTAAGATGATGTTGAGCTCCTTGAAATACCTAAAGTCTCAAGATTTTAAGATACCAGATGCAACGAGATGTAAGCGTGACAATATTACGGAGAAGAGGAAAACAGAACTTCTTAAACATTTGAGCAAATCCTGCCTCCGCCTGTCTCAGCGTCTTGATCAAATTATCGAACGCCTGAAAACGTGTCAACTGGAAAAACTCAAAAAGCATCCAAATCTTCAAATCGCTGGGAAGATAAAGTACCCCGGTACGTGGAACCACATCCTTGAAGCTCATGTCCGGAAAACTTCAGTTTGGAGTTACTTACGTTGGGGAATACCTTCTCTAGGTGTTGGGCTCGGGATTAGTGTTATTTGTTTTCCAGAAGTTGTACTAGTGATCTTGTCTAGTCCTTATCTTAAAGACCCCAAGTAAGCTAACTCATATATGAAAATATAATTGTTAATTTTTTTACTTGTTTGAGTTGTGCTATGAACTTTGAATCTCTTGTAACCTATACGAGTCAGAAAATAAATGTGTTGTTTACTAAGAAGGGATTGTAACGTCCCTTAGTCCATGAAAATTCAAAATAGAGTATTTTTATTAATTAATTATTATTACTCACGCATTATAAAAAATGTTTGTTATCCTTTAGTCAGGATTTGGATTGTTGGGCAAAATCCGAGTAGGAGACATGCTCCCCCTTAGTAAATTTCTGTGACTGGAGTACCTCCATAAGTCTTTGGGCTGTTTGGAGGGGTGTGAGCAACTCACCTTTAGCCCGTGCTTCTTCAAACTCTTTGACCAGCTCTGGATCCGCTGTGTACTGTAAAGCTTCTGTATAATTATCAGTGTCAACTACTCCAGGAGCATAGTTCAAAGTTTGAATGTTGGGGGATTCTATGGCGATGGACCTCAAGAGCATATCCTTTGCTGCGCGGGCGGCGCAATATAGACCCCAGGTTTTGAAAGGCTCTACCGCTCCATGGGAACTGATGTGTACTATCATGGATTTCCCTCCTTTCGTTGCGGAGGTGAAGACAGAGTTTAAGAGGATGAAGGAACATAGATTGAAGTCGAAAAAGGAGCGCATGTAAGAAACGTCCTGGATTTCTGCGACGGAGAGTACCCTCCTCGATTCCTAGACTTGCAGCGACCTGCACTAGAATGAACTGTTGAAAGTCTGAAGGTTCTGTAGAGGATTCTGTAAATCCGGACTGGATCGCTGAGGAAAATGACGCTTTTTCGGGGGAAGATAGATCTATAGAAGTGGTCACTACTGTGGCACAATTTGATTCCGGGTTGGAGAGTATCGTGGACTTGGTTTGCTCAAGACCTGACTTCGTTCTAGAAAGAAGGAGGAGTACAGAACCAGGGCCTACTTCCTTTGCGAACGTGACAGCAATCGCTTTAAGAATTCATAAAAATACCACCGATTAATAATAGATTACGATTCAATAATATTTTAGATAAGTCAATTTGGTCTACCTTGACCGATTCCTCTTGATGCACCTGCCACAACACAAAATGTCTTTTGGCTCCAAAAATTCATGTTTTAAAAACAGGAATCAAATTTAATTTCATTTAACAGAATCCCACTAAAATTGAAAAGTAACTAACTTATGGTATCAGAACTAACGGATGAATCAAAAAATTAGTTGATATTGGACAGTTTAGACGAGAAGAAGTTTAATCTTTCCTCAGGAGTACCAATCATGTTCATCTCATGCAAAAAGTAGGTAGCTTTTCTTTATCGTTATTTTCATGTTCATAATATTTTCCAGATGTTCTCCATTTCTGCATATATCACTTATCTTGCGTATGTATTATCTGTAATCTGTGTGATATTCTCATATCTAAAGTCAAAATAGTATCATCATCATCAATTCCGTATTGCATTCCATTTGTTCCATGACTTGGTCTTTTGGATGTGGTTGTGTTACTGGCTTTGTCAAGATATATCGTTCAAGGTCAATCATCGTAGTCATGTTATTCATGTCATGTTGACAGGGTCGGGTGCGGTTTGCAAATTGTAAAGCTCATACTTATCATATTATCATGGGATTGAATAAGCAATGTCAGTAGCTTGAAGTTTAGTTAAAAAGTGAATGTAAGATGCATACATTTATATTTAATATAAGTTTTTATTTTCCCTGAAAATTATCTTTTATTTCTCACGTGGATTTTACTCTTTTCATTTGACAAAAAAGTTTGGATTGGAATATGTTTTGGGAATAATTTCGTGAAGCATATCGTTTTCTCAAATCGTATACATTTTTTCGTAGTTGGGAATGCTGGGATCTGGAAGTTCAAATCTGAAACATCTTAAATTTTATGAATCCAATTTTTTACTTATTCCAATTACACAGTAGAACAGTTAATTTTCAAAAGGAAACAAAAACCTTAACCAGCACTTTAAGTTGGAAGGTTATGCAGTTTAAAGTCGTCATAAATCTTATCTGCAAGAATTTTATTTCATAAGCGCTTTACCATAAGAATAACTACTTAACTGTACATTACAAGTAAAGTTACCTTTAGGATGCTGTTCTATTAGACGCGATGGGAAAATATGCAAATTATTTAAATTTTTAGCTAAATTAAGTAAAACTTTCAATTTATAGCTAGGATATTAAACTATCCAACAATATTTCTTAAATTGGCAGCATAATTTCAACTATTATAAGTTTATTCAAGTTCTTTGCACATTGCCCCATATCATATAATTCTAGCTCCCCGTAAGGTAATTTACTTGTATTGCACCAAAAAAACTATCAGACCTAGCCATAAACTATTAATATTATTGCAAATGTAATTACTTTAAATTGCGTAATTTACAGCGTGATACATTATTATAGTTCAATATAAATTACATTTTTTGTATTTGTACGCACATATAACCTCAGGCAGGGTATAATAATATCAATTCAATATTTAAACTCTGGCAATTAAAAAACTTAAATGCTAATTAATGAGAATGAAGAATAGCCTTCACGAAAACATGTTATTTTGGCTATAAGATAATCTCGGGCTTTATCAACGACAAACGGCGAAAAAAATGGACTATATTTTATAATTCAAATGTAGACTCTAAGCTACGTCTCCAGATTCCAGACGAATATCCAAAATTGGAGGATTTCCATGTAAATGAGTATATTTAGGTAATTATATGCACGCTTACGATTTATTATGGCTTGAGTTGAGAATGAGTCATTTCATCCTAAAAGATAAATAGTTAAATCTATTTATTCCGTAAATAGTCTGTAATCGTAATCTGTAATCTGGAAAACTGTAGTCGTATACAATCAAGTAATTTGAGTTTCTTGTAATCAGATTATTTTCTGGAATGTAACTGTTCTTGGGAAGATAAAGATGGGGTAAATGGGCTTTAATATTTTGGTTGAGCTACTGACTCTCTGATTGTTTACTTATTGCTGCGAGGAATCACTATTGTCAATGAGTAGGTCGTGGGGATCCTGGGCGTCGTTACTGTCATCAGACTCCTCTCCACTTTCATTATCATTATCTTCTGAAGCGCCAGCGGTACCGGAGCCAGTGCCACTTGAACATTGCATATTGTCTGACCAGTATTTCATTGCGGACTTGGATCCATTTGTTTTCATCTTCTTCACCTGGAAAAAATCAGATATTTTGATTAATTTGAGTTGGTTGCCATGGACACTAATATTAAAGAACCTGAGCATCTCTCTTAAGGAATATACCTTTGGTGGCGCTGGAGTTTCTGGATTAGAAGCGTCTAGCATTGGCTGGAGTATTCTTCGTCTTGCGTTGATGAACCAGTTGTTCACCTGGAGCAAAGTGAGATTCGTTTGGGCTGCGATCTGTCGCTTCTCGTCCTCTGTCGGGTAAGGATGCTATGGTAACAATATAAAAAAATAAAAATAATTCCTTCTCTACAAAATGGTTGGAGGATAATTAGTAAATTTGGATTCTAAGACTACCACAATATGCTGGAACAACCAGGACCGCATGATTGAAGTAGCATGCTTAGGAAGTACCCCCCTTTTTGGTTTCTTCCGCCCTCCGAGATAGTCATCATCATCTTCCACAGAGCTCCCAGGTGTTGGGGGCGTCTCGCATTGACTTTGTACAAATGAATCCTGCCCTCCATTCACCGATCCAGAGGATGATGAATGAGGTGGCGGAGGGCAGGAGTTGGCACCTATTTGGGAGAGTGGAGTACCCCCGTGAACGATCCCTAAGGGAGGACTAACGCCCCCTAAGCTATCGCCCCCTACAGAAGAACTCTGATCTAAGGGGGAGTTGCAAGATGGAGGGTACGGTGGACTCGGCCCGAACTGTTCACTCTGATGTAGTGACATTGCATGCTGTGCAGGTGGCTGCTGAAGGTAACCTGGACCGTTGTTGTTGTTACTAAGGTTATTATTATTGTTGCTATGGTGATGGTGGTGGGAATGCATGTTGATGGGGGGTGAAATAGACGACACATCCCCATTCGATGAGAATGACGAGTGATGAGGACTGTTACTGTTACTACTGAGACTAGCTCCTCCACCTCCGGTGTATCCACCCCCTCCAATGCCACCACTTCCTCCACTACCCCCATCAAAGTAATCCGAACGGAGGAGATTCTCGCTCTGCATTTTCCCCTTGAGACAGGCAATGTACCTATTGCAAAAATCCTTGCATAGTTCCTGAACCTTATCTAACTCCAGAAGATGGATACGAAGTACTTGAATTGCCTTAATCATCAGTCCATCAATCTCAGGATCGTTAGCCAGAAACGGCTTCCGGTCTCGCTCCTGATGTTGCACGAATGCTTCGAGATCTTGATGAAAGCTGTCAGAAAATGGGCTGTCCGTAGAGGTTCTCGTAGCCATTTCACACTTTTCAAAAAGCAATGCCAACAACGGAAATAACGGATGCCTTCAATAAAACCAAAATAACCTTTAAACTTCAAAGTTTCCTCCCAAAAATAAAGTCAAACTTCAAATTAAAATCCCTTACTTATACACAGCCCTCTTGTCACACTCAAACTGCGCCTGATCCTGGTACGGAGCCTCATGCGGAGTAATAATAGGCTGTGACGCTGCTACAGCCAAAGCTGCATCTTGATTCGCCCCAACTCCCCCTCCATTACTCCCAGCTCCTTGTACACCTTGCTCGAAACCAGGTGGTGTGACCATATCGCTACTACTGTTGCTTGTCGGCACGACGATCCTCTGATGAGCGAGTACGTCACCACCGTTACGCTCTCTCATGCTAAGTCCTTCCAGCTCAATCCCTAATCCTGTTCATTATTCCAGAACCCGAACCGACCTGCATCACATCCATATCCTATTTCAAACAAAAAAAATATTGCACATCTGAAACAAATTTTCGACAACATCTCAAAAAAATATGAGCCTAGAGAATGCAAGCTGAATTGAATATATCGGATCAGTTGGACCATTCTTCCAGGAAACTTTTAGTCTTCTGTAAATCTCCAGTTAAAGCTATATGCTCTCTATCCAAAACTCTACAAACTCCACACACTCCAGATCCAGTTCAGATCAATACGAAGACAACACGATTTCCAATAATGGGCCATTGGGACTTTTTTCCCTTTTGATAAAACGATCTCCTCTTTCATTCATATCCCATCTCACTCGAGCAGATATCTTGTACGCTCAATTGGAAAATAAAAATGTAGGGGATAAGACCAGATCCAAAGAATCCCGGAGAACATGTCATTTGCTCAAGGAAAACTTGTCTAAGTTAAGGATACGCTTGAACGAGGTAAATAAAATGATGACGCAATTCGATCCCAATCTCAATTCAATACAATTGACAAAGACACCATCGATAAAGAACAAAGTTGGAAGAATAAAAGAAAAAAGTTAACGTTTCCCGTTGCATTGCATTCCGACATATGACAAGCAGGAAATAACAGCCAGATAAAGTATATAAATTCTGTAATGCATTGCAAAATCATTTATTCTCAATTTGCCCCAATCATATAAATTTCATGTTTTCTTCTGGAATTTTNGTAAAGGAAACTGGATATTTTTCTTTCCTATTTGTGTTTGAATAATTTTTGTTGTTTGATCAATGTAGTTTTAATGAGCTTGTCCTGTCTCAGCCTGCCCCTATGTAGAACACCAAAAAAGTTTCTTTAATCCGAAACTATTTATTTGTAATTGAGGAGGAGACAGGTGGACAGGTGCACCTTGTCCCATACACCTTGTCAAGCTAACGAGCGAAATGAAGTCATTAACTGTAGAAACTATAAAACCACAACCACCATTCTGGAATTCCAGTCTATTCCAGGAATAGAGCATTGGGCTTTAGGAGAAAATCAAGCTATGAAAGAGTATAAAAGGAGATTAACTTTTACAAGGAAAACTAGTAGAAAAATCGTCCCCAGAGAGAAAAGTTTGTCATTGAGAGAAAAACTCTAGTATTTCATGTCAACTGGCAGTTTGACTAGGTAACAGTTCTCCAATTGCACTAGTGTGATTGCCTCGTAGCCCGGGTGTATTAACGGGAACACTAGTCAATCAACGGGTGACACGCATCCGTCACGCAAACCTCCTGCTCCTTTCGGATTTGCTACTTGATGAAAGAAATGCAATGATGTCATCTCTCCTCCAGCAAAATTCCAGTTATAACTTTTTAACTTCCAACGTCCCAACGTCCCAACTCCAACCAATCCAACTACAACGCAGCACGTCGTTAAAAGCAGAAATATTTTTACCCTAAGCTATTTATTCAACTTTGTAAGTAAGGAATTTGGAATGCAATTGGTAGGGTGACGTGCGAGAGTAGGAATTGTAGTTTTATATGGCCTTCATCATATCAGAACTAGCCTGGAGGCATGTCTCCCCAGATTTACCGCTCCGCATAGCACTTCACCATTTACATTAGCTGGTTTGGTTTGCCTTGAAGGCAAAATTTCTTTTGTCAAGTTAAGAGGAGCTTGTGTGTTGTGTGTTTGTGGTCTTTCGCTGGCGTGATGACGACTCATCAAAAAGCCAATAAAACTTGTCTCGCAACCCATTTCGAGTTGTTTTCAAGTGGCACTTTTTCATTCTCATTAAGATTAAATGTCTCTAGGGCCATACAATGGAATGGCATTGCATAAGCATTAATGAATTGTATCCTTCTATTCCATTTTGTTGCTTGTGATTAAACTATGGGATGCATTCCAATAAATTTTGTGGAAAAGCTGCTCCAACTCTAACGCTTTAATGTCTAAAGAAATGTGATCACGACGATGAAATGGTGACCATTATATGCATGGATGACATTGTTTTTCGAAGGAATTTAATGTTTATTCGAAACAGGATAAACCTCAACCTCTCTCTTCTTGCCTATTACCACCTGGAACAGGTTTAGACACTATCAAAAATAATTTCTTTTGATGGGCTGATAATTGTCAGTTTTAATGACATCCAAAATTCGAATCCAGGGACATTAACGACATTAACAATAGCAACAATCTACTTGAGTAACCACATTATATCATCTCTAGACATAAATCAAGCGTGAACAAAACATGACGATGACAAAAGCTTAGGGTTGGCTTTGGCTCCTAGGCCCCATAGGCTCCAACCTCCAAAACCTCTAACACTTTGGATGACAAAGTGTCCCCTAATCTGACACGTAGAATCAGCCTATCATCCCAGCCATTCTCCACCTGGACAAGCAAGATACATTTTTAGGATTTGTTAGATTCATTCATCAAAAATGGGAGTAAATCCTACTCATCATAACTCCATAGAATAAAAATTGTCCGGACATGATTCGAATTTGACTAAAATACTGACAACATGCCAGTATACCGAGTTATCCCTAGAAATGGAGGCTGAGACAATCTGTGTCTATTTTTATATAACAGATCTCGGATTATTACTGGATGCATGAGACAGATTTGCATAATAAATTTTAAACGAGAGCCTAGCTTTTTGTCTTCATTCAAAAAAATAAAATCCCATCTAAGTACTTTCTCCAGGAGCGTATATGGAGTATGGCGTACAAAGCGTGGAGGGTGTTAAAAACCTTTTCAAGCAAGCTTTTAAAAAATGACTTTAAATGTATGTACATGTGTATCAGGATGAAAGTACATGGTGTAGTCACTCCACGATGGAGTATGGAGTAGACGGGAAGCGGGAAAGCTTTGTACAAACTCCAGGAAAAACTTACTGGAATCCTAGCATCTTCCTAGAAAAGGAATGCATTGAAAGCAATAAAAATGTGAAATGCATGAATATGAAGCTGGGAAAGGAGTATAAGTTTTAATGGGGCACGTAAAAAAAGGGGGAAAAGAGAGTACATCCGATCCCATCATCATTTTCTTCCGTATTCCTAGAGTCTCATCCCATAAAAACAAATGTATTCTTGCCATTCTCCAATTTTTTTTCTCTGTGAATCTTTCTCCAGAAATAATCAGACTTTGAAGCTAAAGCTTAAGAATGGAACCTGAGGAGAGGAAAAAAGCAATTGTGGAATGGGGAGGAAAAGGAGAGGGGGTCTACTTAAAATGCATTCTTTTTTTATAGCCTACTTCAATTCAGTGGAATACAAAAGCTCTTCCTTTTACTGGAAAATTTCTGGAGAAGCGCATAAAAAATGGAGTAAATGAAACAAAGGAAAAAGCGAAAGAGAAATCAAAGTGTAAAATGCAATTCTTTTTTTTACAGAAAGTATTACAAAGGCTGATGAGACTTTAGTTTAACTTACCCAAAACGTTTCATCGCCTTGGAGGCAATATCCAGAAAACAATTTAGAGTGTATCCCGATAATTATATTAATTAACAGGTGGCACTGTTTCTATAATTAAGCAGCTGTGGCACTAGCAGAACAGGAAGTCTGTGAACTTGAGCGAGGAACAAAATTAATTAAAAATCTCGTGTCTACAGAGCCTCCGTAAATTTGTCCAGGTCTAATCTGCTCCCTCCATCAATATGAATATTGCATTTAAATTGCATAATTTGAGCGTAAACAAGGGTCCATTTTTCCACTTGGAGTATATGTTCCTTGAAGTAATATCGTCCTAAGGAATTTACATATCTGTAAGTGTTTTTCTGTGGATAGAACTGAACACTCTCTATAATTTCTCCAGATACCAACTCCAGAATCAGAATTGGAGCGAGATTGTTACGTTACGACATCAATTCCTCCACCTCTAGCTGAATCTTTCATTCAGAATTGGAATCAGAGAAGCTATTATCCTCCAGCAAGTTTAGAGACTTTAATTGCTCAAAAGTTATGCCTAAGAAATTAAAAATGGACGAGATGACACAATATCGTCGCACTGGCTTTGTCCTCCAACGGAAAATGTAAAATGTAAAGTTTTTCCAAGGAACAGAGAAAGGAAGCTATCAAATAGAAAATCACCTCCAGTGCACCATACTACCATACACTCCACGTTTTTCTCAGAGTTTCTTATATCTCGTGTGTACGCTCCGGCCGTCGCTGGACAACTAAGAAGGAATTGTGAAACGGAGAGTGTATAAAAGCAAAAGTACAAGTCATCTCAGACGAAACGATGAAATAGACTGAAGCATGAGAATCATGAGATGCTTCAGCTTGGTAGAGTCAGCAGTAGACTCATAGCCTGGTTCTGGTTCTAGTAGCCTCAGCTCAATCTAACTTTGATAGAGTTCCAGTCCCTACTCTAAACTTCCACCGAGAAGCAGCATGGAGCATTTACCACACATTGCCATAGCACTATACCACACTTGAAATACTTGATACGTTTTCCCCTATTGGAAGAAACTCTTCAGACTTTTGACTATGATGACTGACATGATGATGACAACATGACTCCACAAAGCTAAACAGAATGAATGTTTTTGTTTCCCTCGTAGCTCTCCCAAACTCAATAAACTCATGCTTCAAAGCGGTGACAAAACATTTCCACAAACAATATAAACCAGCACCATTACCATCTCTGTAGACTGAAGACTGAAGCCACACAAAAGAGAAAAAATATATATATTCTTCAACCCTTTCATATTTCATATTTTCATAGGAAAGGAAGGGGAGCCGGTACGTTTAGAGTTTAGACCATATAACCATATACCTTTTTTTGCTCACTCCATCAAGTCCATCACTTACAATCACATTCAGAATTTCAGACAAGTCAAACTCAAAGACTGAAAACTCAAAGCGTTATACACATTCACACCTACAAAGGCTACGAAGCAAAGCCAAAAAGAGTATAGACCATGTAACCATATACCTTTTTTTGCTCACTCCATCAAGTCCATCACTTATAATCACATTCTGAATTTCAGACAAGTCAAACTCAAAGACTCAAAACTCAAAGCGTTACACATTCACACCTACAAAGGCTACGAAGCAAAGCCAAAATAAAGTGGCTTTGTGCCGAAAAATATGCCTTTTCTGCTTGTCATCCTAATAATACCAGAAATTACCTTGTATTTGTATCATCATCATCACATACCGATAGAAAACCCATGTAGGCTAGACATGGCCGTATTCTTGAAAACTAAACCCATCCCAAGGATACCTTTTAGAAGGTATGATATCTTTCAAAATACCGGAAATACGGTGGGTACCTTCATCTCTTGGAATTATGAAGAGTGTTTTGTGTTCTCCCTCTATCAAAAAGAGAACAATAAAAAATGCCTACTCTCAACCGATATCTTCCCTAGGAGGTTGGATGTTTGGGCATTTTCTGAAGACAAGGAACGTATTGAGGTTTTGAGATGGATCACCTTTATGAAAAGCATTTAAAAATTATAACGTGTTGAAAGCTTATGAATCTCTATTGCCTTTGTCATTTCTATTTCATCATCTCATCATATACGTCTCATGCATGGATTTCCTAGAGGAATTTGTTACAGTAAGCCTCATTCTTAGGGACTTCTGGAGGAGACACATGCTCAAGGACTCAGAGTCTAGTTCTCCCTTTAAGATCCCTTTCCTTGTCACATATTTTTTATTGTCTATTGAATGCTTTTTTTATTGCTGTGTTTGTATGTTTGTACTATCACTACCAGTTTTAAGGAGATGGCATGCTGGACACCCATCATGACACACCAAAGCCAAGCTCTTAAGGAATGTTCTTAAAGTTTCTTTCGCTCGAGATAATAACGTGGATAATGAGACTGAAAGCTGCCTTTTTACGAGCAATTATTTTTCTACATGGCCATTCGAATTTTGAAGGGATGTGGGGCTGTTGTGATGCGCTTTGCAGTGATGGTGTGAGTCTTGTGGTCATTCTCATCAGGAAGACTTGAAGAGCCATCAGATCAGCAAGAATAAAGAATACAATTCCCCTTTATTGCCTAGTTTCTGTCCCATGATCATGCATCCTGGACATTCCTACGGTACATAATCGAAAACGAGTTTCACTACGATTTGAGTCAACTCTCCAAAATCCAATTTTCGCTTGTGTTCTCTCTCCTCTGGAAAAACAACTGTGTTTTCTGCATTTTCTCTAGACTATTTTCCAAAGCTCATAGCTTGAGTTTAGGCTCAGGTGGCCCCTAATTAGCCTTACGCTGCCAACGTTTTCTTTACATCCACTCTATAGTAATTACATCTTCTCTCTGTCCAATATTTCCGATTAGTGGGCTTCTAATAGTTCTAATGCTTCTAATTCTCCTAGATATCCTATTTTGTGGCTACGCATCACACAAAATTTTACGACTTGGACCATACTCCGAGAACGACCTACGGACCTAAAGTCAGCACAAGTCTTGAGCCAAACCCATAGGTTGCATGTTTCCCTCACATTTGCTGGCCCGTGTAAATTGAGTAAACTTCAGCAAGAATCCGTCAAAGAAACCGAGAGTCTATCTCTTTGGTTTTCGGTTTCGGGTCCAAATCAAAGGTACAATTTTCTCTAATAATTGGAGCTATTAGGGAAGGATGCGCATATGGTATACCTTATGGCGGCAGCTCGTCACAAGTACCTTCAGTTCATACAAACAACCTCAAAACAAATCTAAGTTACTCTATTCACCCCACATAGTATGGACTACGGACAATTGCAATCAGTCCAGTCGCAGTCTCAAACTTTTGTCCCTTTTTCCGCTTAAAGTTTATCTACAGAGACCTTTTTAGTTTGGGGGATGGAAGAACAAAGAAAAACTTTGCGATTGGTCAACCATAAAAAAAATATTTTGACTTGGAAGAAACAGTAAATCTCCCCAGAATGACAACTTGATTTAAGGATTACATGTCTCATTAAAATGGAAGCTTCTTCTCGGGTAGAGGATATACCCAATCTACATAATAATCTTGATACCGTCATAAGATCACGCATACTTAATGATACATAATGATTTATTGCAAAATGTCCGTCTGTCTGTTAAAAAAATGGAGTAAATGAAGTCATGTATTGGCGATGGTGTCCTAAAATAAAAATTGCATTTTTTGCTACATTTTTCCTTTTAAAAATTCCACCAAAACAAAACTGAGCATCACCTTTCTCCACCGTGAGCAAATAATGTCTAAACTGATCTCAAATTGAAATCAATTTTACCAAGTGGAACTACATAAGTACGATTAAAAATTACACGAGCATTAAAAAACCTGCTTTTCCTTATTCAAGTTTCTCTACTCCTCTGTTCTTCATGTTTTTTTCTCTATTCAATCCCATAAAAATTGGATTAAAATTACTAGATTATGAGCTCATTTTCTAGTACACATGTCCACGTCCTTTGGGATCTAAATGGTCATGTTCTCAATCTAAATCTAAAAGTCATTAAGATCCCATCGTATCATCCTCCCAGAAGAAAAAATTGCGTTTCGCGCCTTATCACACTTTGCGATCGATGATAGGAACCTGTTCAAAATGAAAGAGGATGAAAGGCAGAGAGAAACGTAAGACATACGTAGAGCAACAAGCCAACAAGCCTCACTCCAACGATAACAAGTGGGGCGGTTATAAGCAATTAATTGGCATGAAAGCAGTTGAGCAACCTTATTATCTAATTTTCCTTCTGATGATATTACCCGTTCAGGTAAGTGTTCTCCAAGTCAAGTTTGGTCTGGCTTGGTCTCATGAGCCTAGAAACAGAAGCAACTTCTCTCTCTCTTTCGTCTCTTTAATCTGATGTCAAAACACAATTAAGATTCAATGAATCCAATTAAAGTGGCAACTTCAATTATGCTTATGAGCCTCTCACTCTCCTCACTCTGTATGTTTTTATTGGCATGGGCTCTCTGGGCTTCACTAGGCTTTTGTAATCTTGTTCTCATTTAAAAAATTCTAATGCGGAGGAGCACATCATCCCAAAGCAAGTGCATACTTACGCAGAAAATTGGAAAAGTTTTACTGCTGTTGCTCTAGGAACACATTGAATTTGTATCGAAGCTTTCGAAGTCCTGAAAGTAATACCAAAGTTGGCTTATGTGCTCCGTGCTTTTTTATTGAGGAAAAAGTAATTATGCAGAAGAAGTGGTGGAGCTATTATTGCGCCTGCTGCATTTTATTACGCATCAGCTCACATTAAAAAGCGATATTCCCTTAGAATCCAAGCTAAACTAGAAGTACAACCAACACCCAACACCCAACACGGACCCGACCAACGGACCAAGAATGAAAAACTTGATATAATAGGATGATACGATACGTACCCGTGGTGTGGTTGTGGTACTTTCTAAAATTCAGAATGAGCATTAGAGCCTAAAATTTTCTAATCATTGTCTCTAGTTCTATCTATATATCTGGAGGAATTCAAACAACATAATTTTTTATGTTCAAGTGCTCATGTTCCTCGGGGTAATAATCATCACGAGAAATTATAATAAAAATAGTGGTAGGATGGGATGAGGAGGCGGATATTGTGATAAAAAATAAAATGATAATGTTTTAGCTTGGAGTGCCTTCCCACAGCTTACTTAATTCATTCTCATTATGAAATGAATTGGAAGAGTCTCCTCCTTCCCAGAATAACTAATAATATTAGCATATTTTGCATTTGTGGACTACATGGCTACACGCATCGACTTCAATCTCAATTACAATTAGTTCATCCTACACCCTCCCAAATCAAAAAATTGATAAGCAAATGACTTGATTTTATTAAGTCCGA
>JAANSQ010001428.1:0-15209 GCA_036850885.1 Lepidocyrtinus dapeste
TTAAAGGGCCCCCTTCAAAAATATGATATATTTATAGCTTCTCCATAAATATAATATGTGCAGTTAATTTGCATTCTTGAATGTTTTCGTACCACTATCCCCTTGACATGTTCCATGACCCATTTGAGACCTTGCACAAATTGCAGTTTTTAGTTTTTCACTGTCCATTTGATAAGATGTTTTGCAATCCTCCGCACCCATAACTGTGGTCTTTCCAGTGGTTAGTGTATCGGAACCTTGGTAATACATGGAAGTTACAGGAAACTGGTTTCCCCATCCTGCATTATGACATTGGCCTACTGCTTGCTGATTTTTTTTAGCTCGCACTACTTTGTTCACACGGTCGTTGAATTCAAAAGGTTTATCCAATTTTAAAATAGCTATATCATAAGGTCCTGCTTGGTCCTTCCTATGAAATAAAATGCACTTTACATATCACGTGAATACACAAGTGCATTACGTAGAATTCAATAATGGACATTCTTACGCGCTATATTTTGGGTGCAAGACAATTTCTGAGACTCCTCTCCTTTGCTGAGAACTCTCATTAATTTTGATATTGTGTGCTCCAGCTATCACTAAAAGATCTTCTTCTTTCTTGTTCCATACGCACTAACAATTTCATTGTTATGGTATGAAATTAAAGGGCTACATTTTAAAAAACTTTATAAAATTGTCAATATTTACATGTCCCGCGGTTAGAACTGAGTTTTCATCTGCAATTGCTCCCCCACAATCATGTCCCATAGGCCCTTCCTTGCCATTGGCATCTTCTTGTTTTGTCTGAAGAGACACTATAGATGGAAATTGGCCAGGTTTAGATTCTACACCTCCAAACATCCTTGGATTATCCATTACTCCAGCTGTAGGATAGGCAACAGTGCCTTTACTTCCAAAAAGATTGCTCATTACTGATGCTTCTGCTGGAATAGACAGTACAATTTTCCAAAATTAAAACAGTCTTAAAAACAATGAATTTATTTGGTATCTCAATAATTGAATACGAGACAACACTTACGCACCAATCAACACCGAGCCTAAAAATATGCTGGATACTAATAAGTAAATTCTACTGTAAGATTCCATAACTCCAAAATCGAAAATCTTCATTAGTCACTGTACCGAAACTAGCTTCCCTAAGACCTTCAACTTAATTTCATTTACGTTTATTATTCACACCAACTCTTCAGTATAAATTGGCACAATGTTTTTATATGCTTGTTTGACGATGTGTTTTAATAGCTCGTCAAACGTCTTTTTATGATTACAACTCCTTTGTCCTCTTTAATGACAACGTCACAAGAAATGAATAAGTCATTTGCTAATCCGCTAATAGATTAAACGTTATGTTTTCTTCTCTGCGCAAATACTTTTGTAAGATCGTCATACCAGTACTTTTCCTAAGTTTGTTGAGCCCATAACGTCCATTGATTGGCTCAATTTTTACAACAGCATTCTTCTATCCAATCCAGAATAGTCTAAGATTCGAATTACCTTAAGCTAATTTCAAAAGTTACATCTTAAACGTACCCTAGGGTAATCAACTTAGTCATGTCGGGTTAAAATAGGGTAGTTAGAGCTCAGAGAATTTTACCCACTGGACAAATGGCTATTAGTTAACAAGGATATAACTTCCTATAGAATTACAATGGTTCCAGGTATGAGCATAAACTCTTGTAGAGTTTTCGTCTTGGGAAATTGAGTTTCATTAAATTCCTCCATTTAATAGGTATAAATCTTTTACAGAGTAGTATATCTCTCCATAATACCCCATTTTGTAGATAAAACGATTACAAAGCAATTTCTGCCTTCTTTTACTTTCCCATGAAGATACACTTGCAGAGAATATAAGTATTTTGTTTCACACACTTACAATGTGACTTTTGCTTTCGGAGAAGAGTCTAAAGCTACACATCTCATTGCCTCGGGAAATAATAGCCAGTAATTTCTCCAATATTTACACAAAAGGGAAAAAGAAAGGAAAAGGAGAGCAAAGTAATAAAGAAAATTGCTTCTGCAACTTCTCATCACATTTCTATACGAGTTGGGCTGGGAGCAGGTCATAATCAAAAATCCTCTATCGCCCGTTGAGACCAAACTGAACTGAAGAGACCATAGTTGATTAAGATTAGAAATGGCCTCGAGGGAAAAAGAGAATGAAAGTAGAGAAACCTTTCACTAGGAAGTTTCATAAGTGGGAGCACACATCTAAATGAAAATGAATAAGAAGGGTACGCATGATAAAGCAATTTATATACCTGACCTGTTTATCAGCTCCCTTAGGGAAGTTATCTTATTCTTACGTTCCTAAAGCGATACTCGCTCAACTTTTGCAATTTCATAAGACTAGATAGAATAGGCGAATCATGTTAGTCATGTAAGCTTACAATTGTGCACACCTTTTCAATAATAGTTATTAGGAGGGAAAATGTACAAGCTGGGAAACCAAAGATGCTATCAATATTTTATGGGTCATAATTTTTACCTCCTTTGATGACCATTCGCCCATAAATAAAAAAGTTTCCTTTGAGAAATTCATCTAAAGGAGAAGAGAGCACATTTTCTTTCTCGTTTTTGATTTCCTGATTGCCCTATTCATCATAGTAATATAGAGCTGTGCAAATATCAATAACCAAGTGGTCTAGTATTGCCCTTGTGTTTCCTCTACTCTCTAGTTGTTTTCTCATTGGCCAATAGAGTTCGTAATATCGCCTATTACACTTTCCTTAAGTGAAAATAGGGAAACAATGTAAAAACTTAATGCCACTATGCTTGCGCCGCGGAAGTTTCGGAGAACCATGAAATGGTCAAAATTTTTAAAGGGTTAAAGCTGTTAAAAAAAAGTTGAATATATATTTTGAAAGGGTATGCGTTTCCTCTACTCTCTAGTTGTTTTCTCATTGGCCAATAGAGTTCGTAATATCTCCTATTACACTTTCCTTTTAAGTGAAAATAGGGAAACAATGTAAGAAGAGAATCAACTTGGGTATAGTAATCCATTTATTGCAATTACTGCTTGAGTACGTAATAAAAGCAAAATTATTTCTGGGTTGCCTGACCTAATCGTAGTTTTTTGGGTACAGCTTTGTTTTATTGAATGTCAGCCCTAAGCAGTGCAAACCAATCACATTACCACCATTCCATTCCATTTCATGGTTCTAAAAAGGAATCAACTTGGGTATAGTAATCTTGACTACGTAATAAAAGCAAAATTATTTCTGGGTTGCCTGACCTAATCATAGTTTTTTGGGTACAGCTTTGTTTTATTGAATGTCAGCCCTAAGCAGTGCAATTTCTTAACGATGCAATGTATGTCTGTTAAGCATGTATATTTGTCTACACTACAGAATTATTTCGCCTTCGGGGAGGAAACCAAGAAGAGGGAGAGGAGGGAATTAGGTTCCTTAAATGACGTTTCTACACTTTCGCTAAAGTTCACCACATCAGCTTACACTCCTTGCTTTACTTTTCATGATTACTTTCCTTAGGTACTAATCCAGTTCGGATGTTATTCTTTGAATGTATCGTAGAATCTTAACTTACTTTATTTAGAAAAGAATTTGGCTTAATGTTTCCATACATTTACTTTTTTATTACAATAATATGTGGAAAGTATGCTATTCTGCCTTCTTCGACAAGGAAGGGTTTAGGCATAAGCCATAATCTAGTTCAGTGACCGAGCTAAATAAGGCTACATGATTGAAACAAACTCCTACGCTTAATCTGTTATGAGTAGGGTAACGACTTCGCTACAGGATTTAAGCAGGAACGTGGTTGGATGTGGGAATTCACCGGATTAAGGAAAATGATTACGTATATGGAACAATAAGCCTTGTGTGGTCCTTAAAAGCAAACTTTTAAAATTGGTATTTTACCATTATTTCGACTAAAGAAGCCCTGTAAATAATCTAGGCTCGCTTCAATGTTTCTCCAAATGAGGTTACCTTTTTTCCTGACGCAGTCAAATAAGTGGCATTAAAAATAACGATGTTTGCTTGTTCCGCAAACTTTCAGGTTTTTAAAAGACGTAAAAAAAGTTTAATACAATTTTCTCCATAAATCTCTCGTTAAATCTAGAATCCCCGTGAAAAGTCAGCATTTTGAGTTTACTAACTCCAATGGAGTTAAACTGTTAAGGATACATAGATTTCATTGTATAGTTTAGGATGAATACTTCCAATTCAATTTGAAGCAGTCTTGTTGAAAATATATGCTTATACGCTTCCGTGACCTCTTTGCTTCAGTCGTAGCCATGTGACTTGAATTTTTATATTGTATTTAAAATCTAGCCGTTAAATTCTAGTTCTTTTGGAGTTGGAGCCTACTTGCTTATACAAATACATTATGAGCATTTGGGTCACTCTTAGGTAAATAAATAACGTATTTCTGCTTACTGATGTGAAATATCTTGTGGTTTTTTACCCATGGAGTTTGTTCCATTCAAGTCTAATCATATCAGTGAAAGCATAATTTTCTTCTATGAGTAAATTCACAAGGGCTCTTTTAGGCCAGCATAAAAGATCACATGGAAAGCTACAAACTCTTTAAAGTTTCGTTTACAAAAACATTAAGTAAGTATCTTGAGGAATAAAAATTACATTTATTATTTCTCAAAAAGATAAACAACCATAAAGAAAAGTTGGTCACTTTTTTTAGTGGAAAGTACCACTACTCAAATAAATTACGTTGCGACATTCAGATCGTATTTCGAATGCCAATGCAGCATTTTCCCCTTCGTTTGAGATACTTTCTGTATAGAAAAAATTTGAGAACTTTTATAAAATTGTTGGCATACTGGCATGGAGAAAATCCTTGAGTACGTCAAATTGAGTTCGTGGTTATCATACAAAAAAATGCAAAGCAATAATATAACAAAATACATACAATACAGGGCCAATACAAGTAGGGCACTACAGTAAAATGGAAAGTAGTCTTTTAGAGTATTTGCTCCATTTTTTCTTTTATCAACCTGTCATCTCTCCAGAGATTGGCTTCATTGCGGCCTTGTCTAAAAGATCCCAAGAGAGCCTTTTCAACAACTAAATTCCCTTTAGTCGTTGAGTTGACTTCATCTTTTGAAAGCTAAAAAAATACATTTAGTTTTTCATTGAACTTTTACTGAAAATTAAAATTTTAGGTATTGAATTCATAGGGAGATTGGAGTCATTGGAAATGATACGTACGTCATACTTCTTTTTATGAGGAGGAGTCTAGTGAACTGTAATGGATTACTTTTAATGTTATTGGGGCAGTCTTGCTTCTTGTTTTGGAGTGGTTTCAGCTTTCCTACATTTTATGGGAAAGGGAAGCATGTGGTGAAAATTGGAAATGCAAAACTGCACCACTTCCTTAAAATATGTGACTCCAGCGAGTCCTGTCAGATTACAGTATGGTCTTGAATACTTAGAGATTGTGCTAAACCAGCCGCACAATCACTTTGGCCTTTCTCGATCTTTTCCCTGTCGGATTTCGGACTTTGGAGTATGACGAGTGTAAACTTTTAAAAGGAAAGTGGAAAATGTACAGTAAGTGTGGAACTAAGACTAAGTATTCTTCGATCCTTAACCAAGCTTAAGCTTACACTGCACATTATATGACCTCAATGATTTATCCATGTCAAAAAGGAGGAAATTTATGGTAATTGTGTATAAGAGAGAAATATCGCTGGAGAATCGGACACAAATGAAAATCTATGGGGAGAATAGAATCATTCATAGAAATGACTTATGTGTGTCGGCAAAAATAATGCAATTTTTTCATTCTCTTTTAGCTTGACGAGAAACAGTTGAGGTCAGCAGATGTCAGTTGCAGAGAAAAATAAATCTTTTTTTCACAGTACCAGATGCATTTGAGATAGAGATCTTGCCAAAATATGTGGACACGCTTTAGATTAAAAACTAAGAGAATGGACAGATTAGGTGAAATTTATCTGATCATCGTCTTTGCAAGTCTTTTCGATCAAAAATGCATTTTGATCAAGCCTAATTGGATAATTGATTCGAATATCACGAAAAAAAGAAATAAAATATAAAAAAAATCAAACTCACAGTCGTAGCTAGAATTAACGCGTGTAAAATGATTCATTCTAGATGAACCATAGAAAGTAAAGGGCAACGTGAGAATATCTTCTTCCAAATATGATTTATTATTCCCTACGTAAAGTTTTTGAAACAAGATTTGAAATTTAAAAAATATTGTGTTTTTGGATTCTCTAAAAGTCATTTCGCTTGTATGAAACCAAACACATTTGCCATTTCACTGGGAAGCTTCCCTGAATTTACTACAATGCAATTTGAATGATTTTACCATTTCAATAAGTCACTACAGGGAGTATATGCGTCTAAACATTTTCCAAAAAAATATCTTCATTTTTTCATCATATTACGCTCATTGGTATGGATTCATTCAAGACATATTCACTATGAATTCTAAATTGCTTTTCTTTTCTCCCAAACAAAGAATGTAAAGGAATGGTGATGATGATTCACTGCCTTTCAGACTTTTTCACGTATTTTTCGCATTGTATTTAGTCTAGTATTCTGAGTAGAGATAGAAAGAGCAATTTCCCAAGTCAATATCTGGCAGTGTGTGCAGATTCCGAGGGAGAATTTATGATGTCCATTTCTCATAAATGCTTATTACCCAGGGATGACTGGAAGAAAAACTGCGGGCCATTCCAGGAGTAAATAAGAATGAAAGTTGGGTCACGAGAGAAAACATATTTTCTTCGTGCATTGTTTGCAATATTTTTTTTACCTAGCGCCAAAATGAAAACTCCAAACTTCCAAATCATAACAGAATTTGAAAAACTGGTTTGGTTTGAGTACCATGCGAAATTGAGATTGGGTAGAGTTATGAAGGGTGTTCTTGCAAGACTTATTTTTGAGCACTTTTCTGGATAAGTCATTTTAGCTTAGAAACTAAAGGAAAGACACCTTCAAGAAATGAAAGTACTCATTTGAACTTTACAGTGAAATATAGTTTATGCTATTTTCCTTGACTACCTAAGCTATTTGGTTGTTTATTAAAGTTAAACTTTCTCCGACTTTCTCTCATTGTCAGCATTAGTGTTGAATCATTCTTGCCAAATGTGAACAAGAAGGAAGCAGTTCATTTAGGCAAAGACAAAACCCGACAGAGTATACACTCAAAAGCATTACGATTTTATGGAGTGTAACGCGAAATGAGTCAAACAGGAACATTTTGCACTTTAAGACCGAAAGCTTACATTAAGACACCAAAAAACAGTATGGGTATCTGTTTAGTGCACTCCCTTAAGGCCTGGAAGCTCTTGTATAACATTCTAATTGAGCATAAACGAAACATTTAACGTCTAGAGTTTGTTTTTATGAGCTCATTTGAGCCCATGACAGCAATTTACAACCACCGAATAGCAACTGAAAAATAAGAGGATCGTCATTAAAACTACATAAACTCGGCGAATTCACATAGAGTCATAGAGACAGAAACTATTCAACTTTTCGACAGACTAAAGGCTTAAGCATTCTTGTTCATGCTTGATTCACTTTTTATTTCGTAAGTGAAAGTAAACATTTGCTCAAAAAGATGCTAAGAGACCTTTCCTTTTAAAGAAGCCTCACCGTTACATATTGATTTAACAGAACACAAAGACTAAACTTTTCATGCTTTTGCGGTTTTCACAAATAAGTTATTAGCAACAAATTTGCGTCCCTTTGTTTCAAGGAAATGGCTACCTAAACCTAACGCTTGGCATAAAGTTTAAGTCTTCATAAATTAAATCTACTTGTTAAAGCTAAACAGATGGAGTTGCGCAACCCTCCAGATTTTATCAGCAAAATAAATAACTATTCAACAAAGGAATTGGGAAATCATTATATTGCCTAACGATTCTTCTCTATGAGAAATATCTTCAAATATTTAACCGGATTATTTACACAGAAATATTTTCTATAAATAACGATCTTACTTTGTTACATTGACAAAGTAAACAACTTCTAAAAGATATAGGGTTCCTTATTATATTTTACTATTTTTATCATTTGTTTCTTCTGCTAAAATATTTACCTGCACTTCGTAACTGTAGATTGTTTCAACCCTCTTCAAACTTACTATGCCAACAAGGAGTAGGCGTCACGTTTTTTAACGTTTGGGGTTTGACGTCACCGATTCCAAAATACTTGCCAGTTTTCATCCTGCGAATTTGTTGAAGGTTGATAAAATGTCATTTTACCTTATCTTGTCTTCATAAATTGTGTATTCCTATTTTGAATTCGTGCAGCGAGCTAATGTCTTTACTTAATGCATATCTAACTTATGACAATGACACGTCACGTTGCATACTAATTTGTAGCCCGTCTCGAATAATAAAATCTTTGTTCTGGTTTTCAACGTAACGGAACTTGTCTCTTTAGATGATAACATTTTTTGGCGGCGATACGCGATACCCAGAAGAAACGATATGCGTTTCAAAAATGCTGGCAGTTCATAACATTACATGCCACATGTTACACGATCGTGATCGTTTTGATAATGTCTTTTGGGTTATCACGTTATGAAATCATGGCAGAATGAAAGTCTGAAATGAAAGTTTTTTAGTTGATGAAGACTTTTATTTGAAAATTCTCTTGCTTTTGGGACTTCATTTCTAAATTACTGTAATACGACAAGAGAGTGATACTGTCGCGCAAAATGTCTACGTGGTTGCTATGACGCTGCTATTCTCTGTGATCCATGTCTGTAAGTATACTTTAAAAATTGATATATATTTTGTAAGATTCTAAAAAATCTTCTGCTGATAGAAATACTACACGTGTGCGAGTGGGAGGGTAAACAATATTAAATTAATTCAGCATGAGTGAACACCTTGATTCAAAATGTTTGTTGCCTCACAAAAATAACTGTTTTGTTCTGTTTGAATCTCATTGTTTGACCATTTTCTCGCTAATATAGTGACAGTAAGATTATAAAGGAAAGAAAGAACCTGATCTTTAGAAAAGAAACAGATATGAAGGTATGAAAAGAATGATTTGATTTGCGATGGATAAGGTAATATGTTTGGCGGGACTGCTTCTGTAACCAATTCGCTCCACGCTTCCAATAAAATTTTTGGAGAACTCTGTTCCAGAGCATTATTATCGTGACTACTACTGACTACCTACACTCTGACAGGGTATCACGTAGTATTTTATGTTGTACTCTGGTGTAACATAATTTTTTCCTTTGTTTTTTGCATGTTCAGATATTCCCTAGTGCTTTTTTGGTGGATTACATAACATACTGCCTAAATACTCTTACTTCGTTAGGAATCTGCCATTGTTCAAAGCACAACTGGTCATCTAACACGTATTCTTCAGAAGAGGTGGAAGACAACTTGTTGTCATCAGAATGCCCCAGTAACTCATATTCCCCTCAGAATCCTTTACCTTCAGGAACTAAGGAGAAAGTTTTATATTATTTGGGGAACTCGAACTACGCAGAAAACTCAATTTCGATAAATAAGTTTTAGTAACCATTATCAAATATACCCATTTTGTTGGTGAAGTTACTAATATTTTCGACCTAATCAACTTTATGAAGGCTTTCTGAAAGGAAGCAATTTAACCAACTTTATCTCATTTCAAGACAAAGTTCATCATGCAACTAAATGACTTGGGTGTATAAGCTGCCATATGAGCTAAGATAAGATTAAAACGTGGAAGCTATTTATTTATGCAAATTTCGCAGCCGCAACACGACACACAACATACAGCGTCATATTACACCATGTTCCATGCATCTAAATTTTTAAAGATGCTTTGGAAAACAAAAAAGTTAATTTCCTAAGTTTACAAGATTATCTTATCAGGACCATGGAAGCAAACCAAAAATCAAACAATGTCTCACAATAAACAAGGACAACTCATCTGAATAAAGTGGACTTACTAAATGTAAATATTCGAGAAAGACAAATATGAAAAATAGGGCAGAGCGAAAGTTAATTTTTGTAAACTTATTAAGACTGGAAGGAAGGGAGGAAATCCTCCAAAACTCCAAAAACCTACTCACAGCACGGTGTACATCTGTTTGGCAAGTTCTTCAAAATAATTAAATGTTTATCATTGCGCGCCTCTTCAACAAAGCTTGAGCTTTCTTACGCTGAATCAGCAAAATTAAGGGGAAAACTTGCTAAGTTAATAATGCAGATTAAGTCTACAACGAAGGAAGGGAAAAACTTAAGGGAATTTCCTCGCTCATTTTTTTTTCTTGCTACCTCAGCTCGAATTTAATGCCAAACTTAAAAAAAGCCACTAGTGCTGTTTCCACTTTTTAAAGGGTCGACATGCATGTATTGTACGAAATGTGAAACAAAAAATATTACGCTTATTTATCGTTTAAGTTTTTCCTAGTAAAGCTGTGAATTGAAGCCAACACCAGTTGTTCTTCATTGAGAGCAAGTGAAGCTTGTTTCTAGGAAAAGCTATTTTTGGAGGGCTCAGGTTCCTCTCCAACAGAGTCTGTAGTAATGAGTACTTGTTGGAATGGAAATATTAAGCCATGTGAAGTTTTTTATCCTTCACTCATGGGAAATCTTGAGTAGGCGAGTATGTAGGCCTCCATTGCAAAATTTTGTACAAAAATGTGTATACGAGAGAAAGGGATTTGTTTTCCGCGAAAGTGTAATAAGGTCACTTTCGCCATCAATTCCTATGAACACATAACTAGTCAGAAAGACAGACCTGGAATCCCCTCAAGTGGTTTATTTTCCACTCGTCCAGCATCATGATCATGGTTACAATCACTAGAATGCCTACATAAATTGATTAATTAGGCGGAGTATGTTTTCCCTAGTGAATAGAAAGGCCATTAGCTTTTCCATCGGTATTTCGTGTTCGATGACAAAAAAAGCAAAGAACCAAAGCGCTGGTGTCAAGGAGATCAAAGAATGATAAAAAGAAAGGATAGCGTAAACTGATGGGATTTCGTCGCAGAAAGGAATTAAGTAATCATGCCACGCAAACAGGAGGAGGTTTCCATGAAACTTTTGCTCTGAAAAAGCTTTCCGTTTCCTAAGGTTTACTTGAAATGGTGCGGGTAAGGAAAAATAAGAGCGGTAACTCAATTAACTTGAAGATAACTATCTTAATTAAATTAGCATGTTCCATTAAAAATCCACTTTTAAGTTTACGAGTGGTATCCAATTACAAAGAAGTTTCCCTCAGAAAAGGATTTCACGGAAGTATGTAATATGAATATAAATGTTTAAAAGACAACTTAGACTGGTGGATGATTCCTCCGCAAAAGTGCATTTCTGTGGAACATCAACTCCTAAAATGCTTACTGGTTTTAGGGTTCCATTGTTTATTCATGAAGTGGTCGAAGAACAAGTGTAAGCTAGATTCCTGGTAATTCGCATTCATCTCTCACTACGGACGTCCGAAGACATCCAGCTCGATTAGTATTCATGAGTGAAAAGGTGGAAGGAATTTACGCTTGGAGATAATATGAGAGCCTCGCACTTGTTCTCCTTTTCCTCCTTCAAGTGCTCCACGTAGACTCTCATACTCTCCAAGAGGGAGAAGAAAGAGAAAGCTCCTCATGTAAAGAACCCACGCCGAGTGAAGCATGAAGGGAAACTAAGAGATTCTACAAGAGTGTTCCTGGTCAACAAAATCCCATTCACCACATTGTTAATAATCCCACGCGAAAAAAGGCTTTTTTTATGCATACGAATTGTTCCAGCGTAAGAATATTCTCTTTTTACTTCCCTTCATCTCAATTCAGACATATTATAGTCATAAAACAAGAAAAGGAAGGTGATAGAATGTCTTCCAATTTGTCTAGCGGAGTGAAATAAAAGGGGAAAACTAAAAGAACGTATTACATTCATTCACACATGCATAATAAAGCCATTTTCCGTTTCCTATTTCCTTTTCCTTACACTCACTCGCTGGATACACACCATTTTCAAAAGCTGTTCTCATTTCCAAGTGAAAAAATCCGTCAACTTTATTGCTTCCTTTTATTCTCCTTTCAGCAGCTTAAAAAAGTACTTTACTTTGGGAGCACCTTATCGTAGCCACTTTATTGCAGAAACAAAATTTAGTTGTTTCGTACACATAATCTTGATGCTTTCTCTTCAATTACCCATTCCTTCTGTAAGCCTACTTGCCATAAAAACTATGTCATTATTGTTACTTTTACAAGATTACTTTGTTTAAACTACACATCCTACGGTGGCAACAGTATTTCGCGGATGCTTTGATGCGTTCGAAAAATACTAAAAGTAATTGCAATGAAAGGTGGCGATAAGCCTACGCTTCTTTAAATTGGGTCTTAGAATTTTCCCATAAAAAATAAAAAGATCAGGAGTAGGGATTCCTCCTTTTCCTCCAGTTGTCTCCAGTTGGTTGTACTTTTTGAGCTTCTCTACGGAAAATTAATGGGTGTAGGCATAACAATGAGTGCAAAAAAGCGATTTCATGTTACTTTAGCTTTGTTCTTCGGTTGACATGTCGTTCTCTACGGATGATTGGAAATCGTAATTGCCACTCTATGTCATCTCATTTTTCTGGGGTTATCTACTGTCATGTTCTCATGAAAACATAAGCAAAAATTATTCCACGATAGGAATTGTTGAGTATTATTTCCACATTTTGGTTTCTTTTTTCACTCGAATTTGACTTTGCAAGTGGTAACATCTGTCAGGACGCTTCCCACAAACTAATGAATATACATTGGATTCACACAAAGAAAATGAATTACACCTGGCGTGACACTTTTTTCCACTCAAACTAACCTGAAAGTGATCCCAGATGGAAAGGCGCGCGGTAGACAGTGACACTATCATAGAACCCTTCAAAACTTTAGACTTTCTATTACATTCTCTCCAGCAAAACCAATTTCGTAAAGGTTTTCAGTTTCTCTAGTCTTAGTTCACCTGTGCACCTTCATATCCCTTGGCTCAATCCAAGTGTAACGTTTTACGCTCTATAAATACACCATTTGCCCTACTCTACCCTAATTGGAAAAATGGGAGGGATATATGTCGAAACTTTATATTTCATTACCTAAACCCACTGAAAACTAGTCAAGAACAAGTATTGGTGGTAGACTCTATCTCATAATTNGAAAACTAGTCAAGAACAAGTATTGGTGGTAGACTCTATCTCATAATTTCATTTAAAGGAGATCATTGTCTCCGTCTAAACTCTGACATTTGAGTAACAAGTATAACATAGAGTTTTAGCAGAGTTGTCTCCAAAAATAGCAAGTTAACCTACAGACTCCAGCTGCCTTTATAATAAAACGGGTGGATGAGTCCCTTGAAGTGTTTCCAACCGAAATGAAATAATGAATGATGCACATATGTTCTGTTTCCTATTGTTTTTCTTCTAAGAAAACTCCGAGTTTATCAACACACATTTTATTCAGAAAGAAGATACCTGTGTCACGTAATAGGCAGTTGGTAACATTATTACTAGGAAAGCTTCCACCATTTCCTTCTACACTTTCTACTCATTTCCTAGCCTAAAGCTTACATAGTAAAAGTTTTGAACGTAAAGTACCCTTACAGATTAGAGCTAAGAACGGGTTTTACGATAACGATATCGCTCGAAATTGCGAACGCTACGAATTATAATAATAATAATAGCGCATCTGTTCCCGTCTCTGGAAATTTTCATGGATGTTTTCGTGCCTGAGCACATCTGCGACTTAATTCTCAAACTCTGACCCTTTTTCCTTACCAAAATAAAGAAGTTATTGCTTTCTCTGTGAATAGAAAGTCACGGAAGGCGAACACTCTGGTGTTTATGCACACACAGATTTCTTAATAAAATGCGAGATGTCTACTGAGATACTCTTGTTTTTCTTCTAGGATTTTATCACGTGCAACATTCATGATTCAAAATTACAGCTCAAGCGAAATGGAGGCTTTGAGCCGCGATATTGTTTCCTTATATTTCCTTTTGATCTCCATGGTAAAATTATATGTGTTGCGTTTTTTTCTGGAGTTGTGCGGTTCCGTTGTTCTCCATTTTAGCGTTTATTACACAACTCTATTAGAAAGTCTTCCAAGTAAGTGCCTACACAGACTAGATATGTTCTGTAGGCTCTAAACAGCAACTTTTTGCCACCAACTCATATGCAAAAAAAAATTTTGCTTTGCGGTTCATTCATTTTAATAGCTTTTGGCAAAACTACTTCATAACGTCACGGAACGCTTCATGTGTACAACAGTTTTGGTTAGGATGAGTCTCTACAAAATAAAAATGTAACGTAGTCATTGACTTTGTCATAGTTTGAGAAATTGTTGGTTTTGTTTGCTGATTCTAGAGTCATAAATGCTGACAAGGAAATATTCGCTAAAATTATCTTGAAAGTATAAAACCTTTTTAATAAAGTAATTCACCAATGAAATTCTTTTTATAAAAATGGAAATGTCTCTGAATTTATCTAGGATCAACTTGTTTCTTCTCAGTAGACTGAAGTACTATTTCGTCTAAAAACTTTTCTCTTCAGACGAGACAAACGACCTAAGCGATAAATTCAAAAATATACAAAAGTTTTTATCAGATCGATAATCTTGTCAAGTAATATTTACACTACGTAGAAATATTTATCTCATTTTGTGTGGATTCTCAACAAGGTCGGGTAGGAATACATGTTCCATCAAAAAGCGCAAAAAGTGAAGAACTTTTTCTCTAAAAAAAATACACTTGAAAGAAAACGCGGCTTTGCTCCAAAGGAAAATGTTTTTCTGGAGTCCAAGAAAACCGCAAAATATGCTGATGATATAGTTCCTTACCCTCCTTATCTAAAGGTAGCTTTATTCTCCGTCTTTGGGTAAAAAAAGCAGAAGTCTATTTCTTTTTCGGGTAGTCCTTTCACTCCCAACAAAAAAGAACAAACATCCATTTTCATCCTCTTGCGTTCAACTAACCGTAGCGTATCGTAAGACATGGACTATTTACTATGCGCGTAGGTACGAACATAAGCGATAGAAGTATTATCATAAGAGAAGAAAAAGATCCTTCAATTCTATTATTTTTTTATACGGCGAGAACAATCCCAAAAGAAAACGGAGAAAGTCTTTTGCGTGCGAGTGTAAGAAAAAAAATGGGAAAATATTTACTTGTGTAGTTTACAATATTACTTGAGTACAATATATGTTACAATCCCTTTTCTCTAGGCTCATGTTTTATCCCTACAAGATTTCTTGGTTGATGGTTGCTTTCACTTGGTGGATA
>JAANSQ010001429.1:0-15209 GCA_036850885.1 Lepidocyrtinus dapeste
CTAGTTTCGCATCCTCTTGGCTTATTTCGCTTTGCTCTGCATTTTCTAGTACGATTTGACTCTCGTTTTCCTTTTCTTTCTCATCTTTCCCTATCTCTACCTCTGCTTCAGCCTCCGCCTCTGTTTTAGACTCGGTTTGCTCGTTTTTCTCTACAACATTATTTTCCGTGTCAGTCGAAGTCACGTCCTTACCCGTTGCTTCCAAGTCCAAGTTTTCCTGAAAGATTAAGATAACTTTTATATTTTTACAGTTCACACTAAACTTGTACCTTCTAATAGGAACCCAGCCCAAAATTGTTTTTGACATGACATGTCACACTCACGCTTACACACTTTTGACACTTTTACCTTATTTAATGTAAACCACAGAAAACGTTTTAAAGTCACAGTACCTACTCCCTAATTTCAAGTCTAAGTTTATGCTACTCCTTTGATAATTTAATTACTCACGTGTTGAAGTGGGTAATTAAAATCGCTTTTACCCAAATGGCAGTTAACCAAGGAGAGTATATGCCTACTTTCCCGGGGCAAAGTGAGATCCCCAGAGTTGCCTTGAACAATACGGTAAGGAATGATATATAGCCAGTTTTATTACCCATTGTTGCTCAGATATGCAGAGGAAAATATCGATAAAAATGCATAGTCCTTCGAAATTCTTTATGTAATGCCATAATATGCTGGAGGTCGGATGCGAATGATATGTAAAATGAGATAAGCAGATTATGGTGAGAATGAGATAAAGTCTTGCATTATGCGTTTTTCTGTGGTTCACATTAAAATATCATATAGAACGTTTATTTGATTTCGCTCACTTCCAATAAATTTTTCATCTGATGAAAGCAACCCGAAATATGACTTGTGTATAATTTAGGTAAAGTGTCCGCTTCCATTCCAATAATATAGTAAAAATGTAAGGTATTTTAAGTTTATAACTTGCAGAGAATTAAACATGACTCATTAATTGCATTCAATAACAACATGAGCAGATCAAGACTACAATAAAGTGTTCACAAAACAAAATTGATCAACAAGACCAGAAAAGTCTAATTCAAAATTCACGAGACTATAACTTTCTCAAAGTCATACAACATCATCTTATGAGCAAAAACAATTGAATAATTTAGGAATTTAACAAATCAAATATTAATTTCAAAGTAGACAAAGTGACTTTAAATTCTGTTTAACTTTTCAAAAAACGGACATAACAAAAACAGTTTAAATAAAATGTTTAAAAAGTATTTCTTTTCAATATTCAGACGGAGTTTGACAGGTACTGAAATGCTCACAGGGTAGCAGTTGTAGACAATATAGAAAGCTAACAGTTTTTAAAATTCAATTATTGTAAGTCTTGCTGTTATCGTTGACACACTCGTCTTATCGATGTAGTTGCTTGTAGCCAATGTAGTGGCCACATGGGCATACAATGACAATACAATATATAGTAGACAATATTCATAAAAATAAATGTCAGTTCTCAGATTGTACAGTGTTTGCTCTGAGTAGACATGCATGTCAAAATTTGGGTGGTAGACCATAGAAGATACAGTTGGTGACAGATACTGATACAGTATGTGGTCCTGTACCTTCGATACAGTGTCCACTTGAGGTATGTCCTGTTCCTCCTGTTTTCCTTTCACTTCTAAATCAACTCCTCCTTTTTCCAGTTCGACCTAGAAAAGAATAGCCACAAAAAGTGTTGGTTTTTCCATTTGAACATGACCATTTTTTTTGCCAATAGTATTTGTGGGCAACGTTGACCTGACACGTTGTACAATATTTAGGATCTGAATAGACCCTATGGCCACGGACAAGAAACAATGTTTCGGAATTAGGAAATCAAGAAACTCTCATGAGACTTACTTTGCGCAATTTTTTTGAAGATGGAGTCTTCTTCTTCTTCTTTGCCTTGCTACTTTTCCGTAGTGGGTCTAGGATCTGCTGAGTGGATATTTCTTCCGCTGAGATTGGTAGAATCGGCACTTTGAATGGGACTACGGGAACTTTGATGGTTACCACTCGCCTGGTAGGCTTCACAGGAACGTCACTAGAATTATCTTCTTCGGCCAACTAAGAAACAGAAAAATACTCATATTATATTTTGATTTTTAAGATTAAAATTTATTAAACTATAGTCTTAGAGCTTAATCCACCTTAAATATTTACGCCATAAGCAAAAACAATGAAATAGTTTATTTTAACAAAATTAACCTACCTTTGCATTAATTTCTTCCAGTTTTCTCTTCCGAGGGTCCAACATGTCAGCAGCTGAAACAGTCACGTCACTCAACAGTTCTGAGGGCATCACTTGGATCACATTTCCGAGCTAAATTGGTTGGAGAAAATATTAAACAACAAAATATAGTTAGATATTTTAAAAATTTAATATTCAAATTGAACTAATCTACAGGATACCACTACTCCAAACAAAATGAAAAAAGAAATGGCCATAGCATAAGATTCATTACCTGAATAATCTGGGTTTGCTTTGGATTCCCAGGTGTCCATGCAGTAGTAGGTACTTTAACCTTAGCAGCTTCCCCCAGAATGACTCCATTCCTTGGATGCATCAACAAGGGTTTCATGTTATTATTTGAAGATAAATTTGGAGGCATCGTCGTAGGTCTGGGTTCTTCGGATAATTGTATTCCCATCTCTTTTTCCAGGCGCTCGTCTAAGGAAAGCCGTTTAGGAGAAGAGTTGCCATCACCCGCACCACCGTATTCATATCCAGTTCCACTTCCCATATTCTGAGTAAAAGTGGCGTGTCCAGCCCCATGAAACTCGCTTACAACGCCAGTATGTTCCTCAGACTGCATGTGGGGATGTGGAGGGTAAAAATACATGGACTGACTGTTTGCATGCAAATGTTGATTGTGTTCAAACAAAGCTTCTTTTGAAATGCCACCAAAAATGTCAGCTGGAGTGGTATTCTCTCCTAGAGCCGCTCCCCCACTACCTACCATACCTGCTGCCAGCTCAGAGTCACTTATAGTAGAGTCTGCAACGTTCAACCTTACCGGAGGAGAGTCAGTCTTTTCTGTGGGCGCTGGAGGTACAGGAAGAGGACCAGGACCGTAGTACTCCTTCTGCAATATATCCTCGAACTCTTTTCTGCGTCTATCCCTATAGTCATCTTCCATCATGTCAGGATGTTCCATGAAATCTCGTCTCCCCCTTTCGTCATGCATTCTACCGAATCTACGGGAGTCCCTGAAGTCATCTCTATAGCGATGATATCTAGCACCACCACTGCGGGGACTAGCAGATCGAGACCTGCTTCGAGATCTAGACTGACTTCGAGAACGAGATCGGGATCTTCTTGATCTACGGTATCGACCAAATTCTCGACCCCTGTGCCTTCGCTCCTCCCTTAGACGTGACCTTGGACCATAGGGTACACGTCCTCTAGGAGATGGTGATCGTCTTCGTCGGGCATCCCGCACAGCACGACCATGTTCCCGTTCATAACTTCCACTACGGCGCCTGTGTCTCCCTTTCCCATCATAATGGTGATGTCTATCACGCGGTGAAAAAGACCGCGATCTGGATCTTGACGAACCAGACATGGAATCTGTCCTCGATGAACGACACTTTCCCTGTTCCACATCTGGACCTGGACGTACGGACGGATCTGAAGGAACATCATTGGATTTTCCTTTGAATGCGTCTTTCTCTGACGACGTCAACACTGCCTTACTCCCATCTAACGTTCGTGGTGAAGGTGCTGGAGGGAGCGTAGTAGCCTTAGAGCTGCTAAAGTGAGTTGGAATCGGTAATGTTTCTGTGGTGGCAATAACATCATCCGTTTGTTCTTTCTCTTTTGAGGGCTCGTCACCTCGCTCGAGTACTCCATCTTTACTTTCTTTGTTTTTATCAGCTAAAATGTCAAGATTAAATTTTTCCATGACGGAAACACTTTCTGAAATACTAAGGTTATTAATATCAGTACCTGGCGCATCTTTTCCATTGGCTTTTATTTCCTTCCGGAGGCGGCCTCCTTCAGTATCAGATTCCGAGCTATCTTTGAAAGGATCATACAATTTAGTAGTTTCCTTTGTATGCTCACCCTCCAAACCTACGAGAACTTTGTCACTTGAAGACGGCTTTTCCAAAGCCACTTCGACATCAGAAGCCTCAGACTCTGAAGAACTATCACTTCCACTCGAAGATGAAGAGGACGATCCCGACGAAGAGGAACCCGACGTAGAGCTCGATTCACTAGAACTTTTTCCACCCTTATCACCACCACGTTCATAGTCTTCACTAACAGCAGACTTTTCAGTGCCATAGCCAGATGAAGGCTCTTTGGCTCCCACATGCACTTCTGTAGCATCTTGGGAATCATCACTCCAGTTCGAAGAAGCAATGGCCAGTAGACCTTCACTCTTTTTTAGTTCCTTCTCTTTAGCTTCATCACTGCTACTGACTTTAGGCGCGTCTATTACTTTTGCTTGATGAGAAAACGGTTCCACCTCTGTCTCCCCAATTGCACTGGGAGGAAGCGAACTATTCAAGAGAAGGTCTGCAATGTTGACATCTTCCTTTTCCAAAACAGACTTCAAGAGGAGGTCATCATCCAGCTCTGATATTAGAGCGTTCGCTCCAAAGATACCAGTATGATTTTTTATGGGGGTATGGGAATCAACCCCTTTCTGCGGTTGAGGGTTTATCCCTAGAAGGGAAGCCACGATTTTCTCCGCATCTTCTTCACTATCACCAGGAACAGTTTTAGATACAGTCTCACTATTAATTTCAATGTCAACACCAATACCCATCGGATCATTACTCGCAAGCTCCGCCATAAGTTCGGCATACGTTGTCCTTTTTCTCCCTCCAGAATGCCGCCTGCTTCTGTTGCTATCTCTTCGGCCATCTCTACCTCCCGACCTGTCACGGCTAGAATCTCGCCTACTTGATCTCCCACCACCACCTCCAGCATCACTGCCTCTTTTTCCGGAAGAGTGACCGCCACTGCCACCTCCATTTCCTCTGTCCTTTTTGTGCTTATCATCCTTGTCCTTATCCTTCCTCTTGTCATCCTTGTCACTCTTGGATTTCCCGTGCTTCTTTTTCTTCTCTGATTCACTTTCATCTTCTGAGGAGGAACTGTCAGTGCTACTGCGGTAGGAACTCTCCGCATATGAATCAGTCGTAAACGAGGACGATGTGGATCCAGTACGTCCTTTCTTTTTCTGCTTCTTTTTGCTTTCATGCTTCTTATGTTTTGCCTTCTTTTCTTTAGATTTTTTGCTCTTCACTCGATCTGGTGAAGGAGATCGGTAATGCTTACTACGTTTCGAACTTGACTCTAACTCCATCTTCTTTGAAGAGACTGTTCCGCTTCTCTTTTTCTGCAATCATTTTTATAATTTCACGTTTTAAAAAATCCTCCTGGCAAAGCTGAAACCTTTGAGACAACTTTAATTACATGTATTTTTATGATGATTTTAAGAAGATTTGAACATATAGTACAGAAATTGACCTAAAAGTGCAAGGCTTTAAATTAAAAACGCTTCCTCTGAAGTCATGATTCAATCACCATATTTCTCCATTTCCAAATAAAACAGATATAGAAGATGGAATGAAGTTAGGATGATAAACTAAATTAGAACAATTTTAGTAAAGACGACACTATCTTTGGATTCCATCAGAAAATTATCCCTTAAGATTACATATTCAATTTTAAAAAGCTTATACTGCGTAGTCTGCTAAACATAATTTACATCTTTCAATTTCCGCGCGACCATCTAATTCTTTAATCTTTCCCCTTTTCCTGCACGTGCCAGTCAATAATAAAATCACACTTTGAATAATACTATTTTTTATTTAAACATGAAGTTGGAGAAAGTATGAATTTAAAAAAATGAATTTGAGAAAATATGATAAAATTTCAAAACTTACGGAATCAACGGGGGATGTCACAGCAGGTCTTTTGGTGGGTGCCAACTGTCTCGCAGAATTATCGCTTTCACTATCCGAAGATTCTTCGGATTCCTCGGACCCCTTCGCACTACTCCGTCTCTCACGTTTCTTTTTGCGCTTATGTTTTCCCTCGTCATCTACCTTCTTACTTGAAGTCTTTTCCTCCTTTTCCTTGGATTTCTTTGGCTTCACCTCTTCCTCATCTGAAGAACTTGTTTGGTCATCAGCAGGACTCAAATCTGCGACGGCCTTCTTTTTCGAAGACTTATGATGATGACGCTTCTTTTTCTTTCTCTTCTTCTCCTTCTTTCCCTTATCCTTATGTTTCTTCTCTTTCTCCTTAGGCTTATCTTTTTCCAAGTCACTCTTTTCAAGACTAACCTCAGGCGATGATTTTAAAACGCGAGGGCTCTGTTCCTTAATTAAACTGGGTGGGGGTAAAGGTGGGACTTCTTTCTCCAGCTGAAAGTCAACATCCATCTCTTCCAGAAATTCTTCATCAGACTCTTGCTGATCCGACTTTCCTTTGGAGCGCGATACTGCTTCTACCTCTGAGTCTGAATCTCTTCGTTTAGACTTGCGTTTTCCCAGTCTTCCGTGGTTATAATCGTCAGACTTTTTAGGGGGTTTCTTCACCTCGAACTCAACATCACTTTCATTATCTGAGTCACGTATTGCCCCTCTCCGTCTTTCCTTGTCCTTGCCCCCTTCAGCCTTTTTCTTCTCTTCTGACTTCGCCTTGGGCCGTTCCTCCTCCTGTTCATATTTCTTTTTGAGGAGGGGTGAAGGAGCAGAATCCATTGAATCCTGGTCAGGATCAGTTTCCTCGCTGGACTTGCTCTTTGAAACACTCCTTGAAGATGAGTTTGCATGATTCTTTCGCTCGGGGGCAACCCTAGCACTAATAGTCTCTGATGGACTTTCCTCCATATCGTCAGAATACAGGTGGGATATGAGAACTCCTTTGGAGCCGTCGGATGGACAGAAGGCAATTTCATTAGTAGCAAACCATGCTTGATTCCTATGTAGCTCCACAGCACCCGTATCAGTTGCCGTTTTGGTTTGCTTGTCCCTCTTTCCCATCACCTCATTCATAATTTCTACCACCTCTGGTGACTCAGTCTGCGTAATTTTCTCACGTGACTTGTAGAGCCCAACGTAACTCAGGGGATTCACACTGTAATTGAGAGCCGGCTGTGCAGTAGTCTTTTTCACCAGTTCCGCAGGGTATTCGCTACTTAGACCGTTTTTCAACTGTACTAAAAATGTTCCAGCGACATTTATCGGTCTATGGAGCGCCTTAGTGAGAGGAGTAGGCTGAACAACTTCCTTAGATTTGGAAGATGTAGTATCTTCATCTCCTGAATAGCTGGAACTACGAGCTCTGCACAAACAATTTTAAGCAAAAAATAGAAACAAATACCGCCACAAATAACAAATAATCTCAAGTAATAGAAACCAAATAGTTACTAAAAAATAATCGTAATCTGCAAGATGGATTACCTTTTTCCTTCAGTCTTGCCCCCCATTTGTGTCCACAGCTTCTGAATATGTTCGTAGGTGAACTGATACTTGCTAAATTCTTGCCAGTCAATGGGCATTCGAGATCGACGCACCCTATCCAACTCCCTCTCTAACTCTGCTTCCTTTTCTCGTTTTCGTTGTTCTTCCTTCCTTTCCTTAGCCCTCTTTTCGCGTTCTACCTCTTCCCTTTCAATTCTTTCTTTTTCTCGTTGTTCTCTTTCTTTCTTCCTTTCTCGAATCTCACGACTACGGGATCTGCTTCTGGATCTCGATCTGGAGGGCCTAGATCTCTTACTCTTCTTTTTAAACTTTTCAGTGGAGTCTTTACTCCGAGATCTGGATCGGGATCGTTTGTGATCTTTGCTCTTCTTCACGGGAGTTTTGCTCCTGGACCTACTTCTAGATCTTCTTTTGTCCTTTTTACTGCTCTTATGCCTGTCTCCCGAGTCATCCTTTCTCTCCCGTTTTTTGGAGCCCTTGAAGTCTCTATCTCTACTGCGGCTACGACGTCTTTCTCTGCTTCGTGACCTCCTACCACGATGCTTCTCCCTATCTCTGCTACGAGACCTGTCCCTACTACGTTCACGACTTGGGGATCTATCACCTTTAATCTTGGAGGGTTTATCTCGATAAGTGGATGAAAGTCGAATTGGGCTTTTCGTCTTGTCATTTTTCAGTTCTTTCTTTTCTCGGCTTCTAGACCGCCTTCCACTTCCACCACCACGAGAACGGCGCTCTCTGGATCTAGATCGGGATCTAGATTTACGTTCATTTCTCGATTTACGAGATAAAACTGGGGATTCAGACTTTGAATGAGATCTCGATCTGCTTCTTGAACTGCTCGATTCCCGCTTGCTCCGTATATTTCTAGTAGGGACAGATTGTAATTTCTTAACGAAAATATCGTTGCTGTCCCCCTCAGCGACACCACTACCACGTTCAGGCGAAAAATCTGACGCACTTTCAACTTTTGACGTTACGTCAGAATTTATTACGGTGGGATTGACTACAGCAGTCACAGGAGGTGGTTTAGAGATGCTCGTTGATATTACTGAGACTTGTTTGAGTTTCTCACTTAAAATAGAGTTTAAAGCCATCACTTCCTTCATTTTCTCTTCCTCTTGTTTGATTGAAGCAATAGCCAAGTTCTCTTGCTGATTCACTTTTGTTTTGGCAGACTGATGAAATACGGTAACTCCCCTCAAGCTCGTTTTCTTGGAGGTGGCAGCCGCTGCTGCAGCTGCAGACGCCATTTTAGCAGCCGAAAACGCTGCCAAACGCTTTTTCGCTTGTTCCTTCCCCAGCACTTGGGTTTTTGGCTTGTTTGTTTCCGTCATGTTTAACATTTCAGTCGAGTGTGCTGGCGATAGGTTAATATCATTTTCATAGTCTGCAGTTATAGCTTGCGTAGGAGAATATTTTGAAGAATCTGGAGGCAACGGGATATCATGGTCTAAATCCATCTTTTCCGCTTCCACTGGATAAGGAATATCTTCAAGTACTTCGGGTGGCACAAGTCCTCCGCTAGATGAGTTTCCTTCTGATGTAGCATCCACAGCTGCAAATGCTTTCCCTTCAGTTCCATCTTCTCCAGGAGAAGCTGGGAGCGGAAGTGATGTTTCTGAGTCTACGTCTGACATGATATCAATCTGTAGTCTGCAACTAAACAATCAATAAGATAAATTCCATCAAATTATGTAAAAATAGAAAAAAATTTTGAAAAAGCTACGAAATTTTCTAGGAAAGCATAATTTTTAATAATGAGCAATTATAAATCTTCCTCAATAAATGTTAATCTGAAGGTGTGGAGGAGATAGAAGTGGCTAACATATCATAAAGCATTTTACCTTTTTTACAATTTTAAAACTAATGTGTCCTTATCTTCAATATACAATAGCGAATTATGCATCTTTAATAAAGAATTGGTTATTAAAATATCAAAATGCGTTTTCTGCCCTCCCCGTTTCCGTTCCCAAAAAATATTTATCACACTTATGCCCTTCCGCTTTGAAGAAAGCGATATAAGTAAAATATTATCCATACCTTTAATATCAGAAGAGTTCCATCAGGTGATTGATCACTTTCAATCTACCTCAGATATTTGATCTGAGATTTACTGTTTAGTGATACTCACGCTCACTAAAATTTTGAGTAATTTTTATTTTCCTGTCACTGATATTGACCACTATAAATATGGCATTTTATAACTACAATTTTGATCAGTCACTAATTCCCAAAGTTTGACTTTTAATCTATAGTATATAACCATCCCTATTATTTAACCACATTCCCGAAAACATTAATGCAACTACCAACACTTCAATTCACCGTAATTTGTTTTCGCTTTATGAAGACTGAAGTTTGAAAGGAGGTTTTAGTAATAGTGTAGTAAATTCACCATCGAAGGGCACTTTTGTAGCGGATATTGTAAATGACCATTTTGCCTTTTTAGAAGCATCATATAAAGGTTTATAATTATTAAATAATATTTGATTAACTAACTTTTTTGCTCTATTCACTCGATACACTACTACGTCGAATGCAAGATGCAAGCCCAAACTTTTAAATAAGACATTGCCCCCTCCTACGCGGCTAGTTTATATTCTTAAAAGCACTAAACGTAAGTATATTTATACACTTTTCCAAGAAGTAGAGAGGAGGGGAAATCAATAAGTGGAAGGCCTTCAGTTTAGTTCTCCAGCCTTTTGCATTTTTTTTTCTTCGGGAATTATTCGGAGAGGAAATCGGTGAAAAGGGTTTTGTTATGGATACATTTAGGCTTAGGCATACCTATGCCCTATACAATACAATATAATGCATGGCATGGCTTGAGTTTAGGCTCATGGCTCTGGCTGTGTGTGGCTCGCGTAAAGTATGTAGGGGAATCAGAATTAATTTCTGCCTTTTTGTTAGGCATACCTGGCTAAATAAGACTGCGCTGAGAGAAGCCTGTAGAGTAAAGATGTATGATCTAGCCGAAGCTAAGTGTGAAGCAGTAAAAACTAGCCATTGACTTTTAGCACGACATTGTTAGGAATATTTGAAAAATGCACTCTACCTATATATGGCATATGGCATTTTGCTCCTTCTTTCTGCTTCTAGCCTCTTGTGCTTTCTATGTATTTTTAAAATGTGAAAGTTGTAAAGGGTTGATGCGATGCGTTGTTGGTGCCCGGAGAGTAAGATGGTGTTAGCTGGTGTGGTTGTGGTTGAAAGACAATTTCGTAAAAAACAAAAATAATATTATGCATTACATATTATAATGTGGATCTACAGGCAGAGCAATCAGGTGGGTTTTATATACATGGCTTTTGTGGATTGGATGGGATGTGGATGGGGAAATATTTTTTGAAACGTGTAGCATATTTTTGACGTGTCTTTAGTCGGGTCCCCACACACATCCAGATCCATAAGACAGTCCAGTTTAATTTTAATAGAACCCTAATAATAATAAGTTATACGTCATATTAAAAGATTTATAGAGTTTTGATTTATTGTATCTAATATTAAACAGTCCCATTCAAAGGAAAAGTTCCTAGGAGGTAACAGTCTTCATGAATTTTGTGCAAGAATCAAGGTTAGTAATTTTTTTCGTCAGAAGTTATTAAAGTAATGTTTATTATGATGGAGGAATCGTAAAGCTTTAAGTGTTTTTTTTCTTGACAGCTAGGCACTCCATGGGGCCCCACTGCTAAGGAAATGTTTAAAAACTATGGATAATAATGAGTTATTCAAGGGGTGATTTCAACAATCCTGAACAGCACTCCATCCCTGAAACTAACAACACATCTTCAACTAGTTCACCCTGCCGTAACTTACCACAAAACATATCATCTGCGGAAGAGCGGTCTACTAACGTATCAAGTTCTTATTCCTCATCCACTCCAACTAGTACATACAGCAGTGATTGTGATCTTACCGTATCCTCTGAAAACTTGCATACCAGCTTATCTGACGAGGGTGAACACATTCGAGGAAACAGAAAAGGATCAAAGTACGTTTGCACTTGTTCTAAGGAAGACTACGAATGGAAATCGGGAGAAGAAGAGGACTTGCCATCCGCCCATGCTAGTTCCAATAGTGGGACATCTTCTAACAGCAGTCCAGAAATTCATGCCCGAGCCTCTGATGAAAACCTGATAGAAGGCGACCACCTTTTTTCTGACGAATTTGAAACAGAAGACGAAGTTGAAGAATCTGAATTTATTACGGAAGTCTCAAACAACCTCATCGAATCACATCAAGTCCTAGAAGAAGGAGACAAATCAAAGTCCACTGCTAGTTCCGGTGGTTCCGGAAGATTCTCTGGATCTCATCTTGGTAATAGGTCTCAAAACAGGAGACTACAATTTGCATTTCCTCCCGAACGTGAACATCACTTTAGGTCTGGAATCCCTCGTAGACTCCGCTTTCTTCGTCGGTTAGACAACTTTTTGCACAGGATGTCGGTGAAAGTGGCAAAATACCATAAGGAACTCTGCATCGTTTTCCTTATTCTTGCTAGTGGAATAGCTTCTCTTAGGTCATCGTAAGTTATTATTTATTAATTTTTGATACTAATGTAAACATTTTTCATGCAACTTGCTGAATATTTTAAAACAAATTTTCTTGCTTTGTTAGGCCCTCCAAAATTAGAGCTACCTCTACCCCAGGCCCTTTCTTTGATGAAAAAGATGCCTCATACTTCGTTCAAGATAATTATATGGGACAATATGTTGACTTAGCTAATAAACAAATTCCATATTACCCTTCATTCCTCTTTTATTACGCGCCGTGGGACTCTGAATCCGTCGCATCTAAATCAGTTTTTCTAAACGTCGCGAAACATTTCTTCTTCACTTACCATGGCAGGGTGAAATTTGTCGCGATTAATTGTTGGTGGCCTGGTGGACAATGTAGGAAGAACTATAAGAATTTGTCACACTATCCCATTTTCGTAGCTCATGTTGGAAAGGCTGCGGTAAGAATTTTCGAGTTGTTTTAATTTTTTTAACTACAAGCTTTAGTTTAATATCAGCAATTTATTTTCTTTAATTTTTATATAAACTTTTTAATTTACAGGGTATCATTTACAATGGTCCGATAAGACTGGAACCTATGATAAAATTTATAAACTCGTTACTAAAACCTCTTACTAGGATTGATAGTGAAGAGGAACTTTGGCGATTTAGAGCTCAACATGATGTATGCAAAATTAAAGATTTTGATTTAGTTTCTATAATTTTCTCGATAAAGTTGAACCTTAATTTAATTAAATAATTACATTTCAGGTTATTATGCTTGCATATTTTAATTTCACAATGGAAAATACCTCAGAAGCGTACGAAACCTATTTACAAATGGCCTTACGTAAGCGCAAAAAAATATACTTACTTGTCCCGTACTCCCTTTTTCCTTGATTTGTGGCTTGTAGTTTACTTCTAAAATGAATTAATTTTTTGATTTTATGTGGTTCAGGTACCTTTGAAGCGGATCCTTTTAATCAAGTCGGGTTCGGTTTATTTCTACGGCCGGAACTTGCAGAAAAGTTCTTTTTGACCTCGTCAAATGCCATATCTTTGGTGCTATTTAATGAAATCCACACAGCGAAATGGCATGGAGGTTATAGCGCACAGAGCTTGAAAGGCCCCGTTGGTCAAGTGGCTGACTGGATTATCGAAAGGACAAAGTCGGTGCCGATCACCTGGGTATATGCACTCAGAAATGGGTTTGCCAACCGGCCCGTTAATTTAGGGCCGAATGATTTTGCTCAACAATTATCCAAAGGGCCCGTATTGTTGCTGGTAACAAGGCGATACTTTCCTTCCGGCCTTTCTCCTTTCTATATGCAAGTGAAGGAGGTTGCTCTGGATTATTTTAACTGTAATAAAAGCGGAAACGTGACTAAACTCAGGCGTACTGCACATAAACTGAACTCGGGTAAGAAAAATAAGAATAATTTTGTAATCGAGATAAAATATATTTTGGTCTGCTTTAACTGTTGAGTAATTTTAATCGTTTTACAGAATGGGCTTCTATAATGACGTCAGTGGTGCAGGTATGCCGACAGAAGAATAGTTTCCAGTGTCAGCAACTTATGCCAAATATCAATCATTGGGAAAAGAGGCGAGTACTGTTCAAGCGGGAGTCTCTATTTCATTATGAAAACACATCCGCTGCTCTAAACTTCACAGGATTTAGTTGTATATCGGATAGGCAGTTTAAATTTTTGGCTGTCGATCCAGTTGACGTGCCTTACTTTGTACGGTTAGGATTGCGTGGACTTAAGAATATTGAGGAAGAGTCGAAAGAATTTACCATAGATCCAATGGCTTTCATTATTGACTCTCATGTAATTATTTTACCGTCTAATTTTATATTGCAATAATGTCGGTATCCCTTGTTTGGGTTCAACCTAAAATAGGTCTGTTTTTTTTTAAATTGTAGAACGACGTTATTTTACCGTTGCCCTCATTAAACATTACGGAAATGGCGATGGCGATTCATAACTATACTACCGAAACGCAACAAAAGGACATTACTAGTAATCTTTCTCATCCCTCCAAAGTGTTTTTGACTGACAAGGGCAATCTCGCTAAGAAAAACAATGATAACAAGGAAATCAGCGTATCGCGACATAGGAATGATGTACTAGAGAGCTGGGGATCCGCTGATTTACTCAAATATGTTCTAGGACGATCGAATCGGGACGAGTCTGTTCTGCTTCTGTTTACTGCGTCATTCTGCGGGTTCTGTGCGGTGGCTGTTACACATTTTGTCGCGCTCTCTAGATTTCTAATGGACAATTATAGTAAGGACCACTTGAAAGTTCAATTAGCTAAAATTGACATGTTTAGGAATTCCCTTCCACCGTATTTAAGCCCAGCGCAACTTCCTACAGTTGTTTTCTTACCTAGTTGGAAGTAAGATTACTTAAAATATTATAATACTGATTATGACTACATTGAGCTAATTCCATTAAGTAATTTAAATTTGCATTTGTTTTAGTCGTTCGGACATTAGAATGTATCCGGAAAATCAGGAAATTACTTCGCAGGGACTACTGCGCTTCATTCTAAGTGAGCTTGATCCGAAAACGAGAGTGAAAGCAAGTTTAATGTCACCACTTTGCGGTCCAAGTGGTAAGAGCTGTTCAAACTTCTCAGGATCAGAGCAGAGCTGTGATGCACCGGTAACAGTATTGCGAAGAGGAAACTCTACTAGCGACGTAGATAGACTATCTTGTATTAAGGCGGGTCGTACCTACGTGTCCAATCAGATAGAATTATTACTACAGAGACTACAGGAAGGAGAAGAAGCTATGTTTTTCCAGGCCAATGGCTCTTTACATCCTGTGGTGAGTGATAGAATTTAAATGTTAATCAAATCAAGACAAAGCGATGGTGAAAGAAATGTTGAAAGTATTTTTTATATTATTTTCAGACAACTCAGGCATGGAACGGACGACTACTAGATAGACTCAGGACTATGGCAGTAACTTTAGATGTATCTTGAACTGAGCACGAGAGCTGCCTTGTAGTTTAAATTTTTGTTAAGCTTTCCGAACTTCACTAAGCTATTCACAGCTTACTTAGTCGTAGATCATAATCTATGGAAGCTTCTCATTGTTCAAACGCTTAAGATAGATAATCGATAGTGTATAAAACAAATTATATTTTTTTCCTCCAGCACTTTGTATAATATGATGCAAATCTAGCATAACTTAACAAACCAAGACATTTAACGTTTTATGCTAATTATAACTAATTCTTTACTCAAATGAC